>JAEUYN010001637.1:0-123584 GCA_018257835.1 Euura lappo
TCTGCTGAAACCAGCTCAAAAACACGTTTTTTGACAAAAAAACAGCGATTTCTCGATGTGCTCAATGTTTTATCATTCTTTTGAATTTTTATTCCGAAAGCTGAGATTTTTTCAGTAAGAAACCCAAATTGTCAGAGTGGGACGGCTACGTGGTCGCGTGTGAGCTACGATTAACCCCTTGGCAATGATGCAAAAATGGGATTTTCGTGCCACGTTTGTATTTGAAAAAAAGTCAATACATTCATCCTACAATCTCAGTACTACGGTTTTTGAGGTCACTGAATCCGAATCTGAAATCGGATTTTTCAAATTCAAAATGGCGGATCCAATATGGCGGATCCAATATGGCGGACGCAAATTCGGAAAACAGTTTGATTCCGATGAAAGTGAGTAACTTCAGGTTTTCGAGGTCGCTGGATCCGAATATGACGTCAGATTTCCAAAATTCAAAATGGCGGATCCAATATGGCGGAAGAAAATTTCAATAAGCCTTTTTTTTCAAACACAAAAGCGGCACGAAAATCCCATTTTTGCCTCACTGCCAAGGGGTTAATCGTAGCTCACACGTGACCACTAGCCGTCCCACTCTGAAAATTTGGGTTTCTTACTGAAAAAATCTCAGCTTTCAGAATAAAAATTCAAAAGAATGATAAAACATTGAGCACATCGAGAAATCGCTGTTTTTTGTCAAAAAACGTGTTTTTGAGCTGGTTTCAGCAGAGATAGTGAAGAATGAAAAATGGATTCGAAAAGCTGAGAGTTTTTCACATGAAAAACGTATTTTTTCGAATTTTTATTGTGACGTTGGAAGTACGTTCAAAATGCGTAAAAAAAATTTATCCTAAAAATTGAATATCATATTCCTCGTGAACGGTGAGTCCTATTTGGCTGAAACTTGGTGAATCTGCCAATCTCGGTTCACAGAATGCGAGGAAAAAAATTGAGGCAAATCAATTTTTTCAGGCCCAAACATTGGTTGATAATTGGTGGAATTGCCCTTATGTATTCAATAATTTCAAAGATAATTTGATTGTAAAATTAATTGTAAAAAATATTCTAACGTAGTTGAATAAAAACTGAACATAGGTTCATTCAATAAATATCACGTTATTCAAAGTGTTTCCCGGTTCATTTTATTCCAATAACCAATCGCAATCCGGATCAAATCTAAAGATAAAAAATGATCCACAGGTGGATATATTCGCCAGCGCTTGATACACGGCTTCAAAAATCAACATGATTCGATACGAATGAATGAAGCGTGATTTACAATGTGATTTAATAAAATACCGAACCACCCTGAATCTATGTCTGTATGTATGTATGTACGAAATGTACAGATTGAAGCGAATCAATAGTCGTGACAGCGTCTGGCGCCTGGAACGTGGCAACTCAGCATACACCAATGTAATGTGGGTAGCATCTAATCAATTCTGAGATTATTCGCGGATCCAATACCGACGGGACGGTGTGTCGAAGGCATTGAGGACAGATTTTGGGATTACATTTATCGACACTGCTTCACATGTTCAGGAGTCGATTACTATTATAGACTCACGATGGCACGACTGTCGATTTGGGATGAACGGTCATTGACCCCAGGGTCTTCGATGCAACGTGATTTTCAAGAATTAAAATAAGAAGAAAAGAATTTCAAGAAGAAAAATACTGGATATCGACTGTAAACATTCGAAATCACTTGAAAATCACTAGATTTTGAATAATATTATTTTTTGTCGTGTTTTTTGTTTTTTTTTTTTTTTTTTAAACTGGTGAAATTGAACCGCGCGGAAGGGCAGATGCGGTGCACGAAGTTAACGAGAGAGAGTAGTATCACGTCTTTCTTGAGATCAAAGCAAGACCGAGATTTTATCTTTAATCTCTCAAAGAAATACCGTGTCCAAGCTACAAGCGGTCCCATTATCCGAAGCTGCACGCTGGAAGTCGCATTTTTTTTTTTTGTTTTTCGTTTTATTCCTTATTATTATTATTATTTTCTTTTTCTTTACTTCGTTCAAATTCAACGCACCACAATTATTGTGTCGGTACCCCCCCCCTCATTGGTACCCTTTGAACAAGACGTAACTTTGCGGTGTCTGATTTCATCGTGATAATATTATTATACGTACTACGTGACTGTGACTCGATCAATTGGCATCGAATGACAATTATTAACGATCGTTGTATGTTGTATGTATCTCGAATGTGAAAATATCATTCGATATAATAGAAATTTTATCGCAAGATAGAGTTTTAATTTGATTTGTCGATTTTTTATTTTTGTAGGCGTTGAATAAAACAAATTAATCTGTTGCCGTGAGTGAGAGAATTTTTTTTGTTTCTTTGTTTATTATTCAAAAATAGTCGTAATTCGTCTTCTAGAATAAAATACATAATTACGTCAAGCGAATATTTAACTTGGGTTGTTTTCTGTTATAATATATTGTACCCATAACGCCCGCGATAACTCCTGTTCTATTTCTATCAAAACCGCGTTTGAAAATTCCCGCGCTTCCCGCGCTCAATCGATTCTCGATATACATCGACCCGGTTCGGCTCGATGCGCGGGAGATTTGAACACGCATACCTAACAAATTGAAATGAAAGAAGATTTTCAAACACTGTGCCGCAATAGAATATCCAGAAAAAATAAAATATTAGGTATTCGATATTGAAAAGAAAAAAAATCAAAGGATGTTGACTCTTCGATCTATCGATGCGTGCAACATCGATTATTATTTTTTTTTTTTTACTTCGATTACAGTCTACGTACATCGTAGATGTCGCCACATGTTCTACGTATGAACCCCAATGGCTGTCAAAATATTAAACAAACAAGCCAAACAAACTCTAGAAAACAAAAGAATAAATAAATAAATAAACTGTAGATACCGTATATCGACAATGTCCGACGAACTTCTTACCAAAGAGAATAAATATTACGAATTGAACGTACAGCTGGAAAAAAAGACGAAAGAACTTATGAGAGAGGTTAACTCTGTGGTAAACACCCGATTTCTAGACGGTGAATCGTTTTTTTTATCGAAAACAAACGACACAAGACGGGTTGTAAAAAAAGATTCGAATTTCGTTCCCGATTCAACGATCAGAGACTTTAAATCCGACTCCGATGTATCCAAGTATTTAACGAGGTCTAAACAGTCCGTCGACGAGTGAGTAGATCGATCAACGATTTTTAATTGTTAATTTAATTTATTTTAATCATACTTACCTTCGCCAGAGACGAAGAGAAGCCGAACAGCAACGACGCGGTCGTTAGATTTTTCAAATCAAAGTCAAAGATTCTAGAGTCGGAGTTAGAGGCGATTAAGTTGGAGTACAAGAGGAAGGTGAGTCTTTTTGGGACCGTAGGCGACGAGGTATTCGTAATCCGTTATCAAAGTGTGATTACAGCGTCGAACTTCAGTCGGAGAATAAAAAGATAGACGAAGAGAGGATGAGATTCTATAATCAGTTAACGACGGCCAGAGAAACGCTGGCTAAACTCGAGACGGCTAATAACTCCGCGTCGAACAACTTGCAGAGAACCGAGAGCGAGAATAACGCCTTGAAAAAAGTAACTGAGTTTTTCCATTGTCTATGACGTGTTTTTATCGTTGGATTTTTCTCTCCGCTTGAAGGAAATCGAGGCGTTGAAGAAGGAGCTTAAAACCGTTGGCCAAAACTTGAGCAATTACAGCCTGAGACTCAATCGATCTTTGGAAGACAACGAGAGACTTCGTAAAGCGCTGAAATGCAGTCAATTGGATGAAAAGGTTCACGATGACACGAAGATGAAGAATTCTAAACAATTTTTATCTCACGAACAAATGAGAATGATAATAATTTTGATCCTATTCGCAGGAACTCAGAGACGAGAACAGGAAGCTGGAAGAAGATAAGAAAACCGCGATTACGAATTTAGAGAAACAACGTAACGAGCTACTTCATGCTTTCAAAAAACAAATTTTACTTGTCGACAATCTTAAGAAACAGAAGGTAATTTTTTTTAGTAGCTGTCGTAATCGAATATGATTGATAGAAGTTTGAATTATTCGCTCATAGGCACATCTGGAGGCGAATATGGCGTTGAAGTACACCGAAGAAGAATTGCTGAAGCTCCTGGACTGGAAACTGGACGATTTATAGAATGACAATAAGATTAATATCTGATCGTAAGATTGAATCAATCGCGAAGCCAAAGATTGCAGAGGCTGCGCCTCGTCCATTTCATCATTAAGTTAATTAACGAGAGATAAGACTTGAAGAAATGATAGCGATTTGTAATATTTCTAAATAATTAATGATAATACCTAAGCTAATTATATTTAGAGAAACTCGAGACAAAAGAGAAATAAATTCACGTTTTAATCGAACAGATTTTTGTTCGTTGGAAAACAGTGTATTATGTATTCTTGTTTCATGTATTACACATCCCATAAAAATGGATTTTTACACATAATTAATTAATTAATTGATTAATTAATCAATACATTGTTGAATAGAAAAACCTGTCATTATAACAATGACATTATCCGAATATAACTTCAATCGCAATATACAGTTTCACTTTTTGTTCTATTCGATTGATTATTCTTTTCTTTTTTTTTTATCTAGAATTTTTATGCGTTTGATGAAATCTATTTTATTTCAATCAGTATTTTTTTTCTTTTGTTTACCCTTATCTAATTATTTTCTAATACTCTTTCAATATTTTTTGTTCCTTCAAAGAAAAAAAAAAGTAATCAATAATATTGAAGAAAAAAAATAACGATAATTATTTTTACCATCTGGTAAAAACGCGTCCATGTGGATTCCTTTTTTTCTCTTTTCTTTTCCTTTTTTGTATTCTGTTTTTTTTTTTCATATAATTAATATGTACATTAATGTTCGACACGTTATTATAATTATATTCACCATTATCAATAAATTTATACCAATCGTAAACATCAACCGTATTGACAACAAGAAAGAATGAAAAATAGTAATTTTATCTAATAATATCGCCGATACGAAACAAGAACAGAAAAAATGAGAAACAAAAAATTACAATTAGAAATAGAATATTATATGAAGGATTTTCTATGCAATTTCTCATTCAGTTTTCCTTTTTTCTTTTCTTTAGCACACTTGAAGCTTGTCTTAATTAATTTTAATGATCCCTGTGTTCTTGCTGATCTACATAAATTTAGAAATCGAAATTTAAAAAAAGTGAGAAAAAGAGAAGAAGACAAAAACCAACTGCGACTTATTAATTAAGTTTTTTTTTCACTAGATCAATAATAAATACCGAAAGCTTCGTACATATCATTTGTCAGCCTGGTATAGTTTTTCTTTTTTTTTTTTGCTTCTTTAGTAATGGGATGATGTTGAATACTAGATTATATTGAAACTGATGACTCTAACATCACCTAAGTTCCTAATATTATTATCATATCATTATTTATATTTTTATCACGAGAGATTACAGTATATGTATGTATGTATGTAAGTATTTATGTATAATTCCTTATTTTTTTTTATTATCCTTCTATAATTACTTATTAAAATATTCATTTTTTTTCCCTTCTTTTCTCCATTTATGGTTCTTTTCGTTTTATCGCCTTCCTTTAATTCGCAAATTTAATAACACAATAATCACTTTACGGAGCTAAAGAATTGATCAATTTAAATCAATTGATAAGGTCAATTATCTTCACTCTTCTTTTTCTTCTTCCTTTTCTTTTCTTTTCAACAATCGAACATAATTTATTTCCAAATACGCTCTACTTATTATATTATAGACCTAAACGTAGGCGATGAAGTTACCACAAATATATTATTGTATATAAATAAAAATCATAGCGGTGTTAATAGCGATTTTTATTTAAAAACAGTCGTGTTAATTCACCTCTCGTTTAACTTAAAACTGATAACTAAGTATTATATATATAAAAACAAATAAAAAAAAAACCTAAACGAATTTTCATCAAATTAAACGCTTATTTACTCAAATTCGGCTAAATAAACTACAATCATACTTATTAATTTATTTAAAAATTTTATCTAACTGTATAAGTGTATCTAGGTAATTTCGTTTCTTTTTCTTTTTCCTCTCTTTTATGGTCTTGTACAGTAATCAGTTATTTTCTTTTTGTTATCAATTTTATCATTTATCTTTTTCACAAATCTAACTAATTTTTGTCTCTTAAAATCTGATTATTCTTTCACTTTTCTCGATTAATAGTGTATGCAAATGAATCGAATCCATATTCTATTCATTTATTCATTCATTATTCGTTAATCTAAGGAACAAAAATTCTTCAGTTAAGATATTATTAATATTTGTTGTTATTATTATTTTTTTTTTATCTCTTTACAGAATTAGAATTACATAATTCTTTTTTGTTTTTTCAATCCGAATTCAAACTTTCATGAATTATTCTTTTTCCTTTTTTTTTTCTTGTTCATCATTTCTTTGCGAAGAATATTGAAAACTACACGGTATAAATAAAAAATAGATTGATAAATAAAACATCAATACCTTATCATCATTTTACATAATTTATTCTACCGCGCCTGTTTAATGTATTCGACGAGGGAAAAAAAAAAAACTGGTCTGATAGAACTTTAGCCGCTGCGTTTAGTGTTTCAGACTTTAGTGTATTGTTGAATGTAAAAAAACTTGACTCTGCATATACGTGAATAAAAAAAAAATTGTTAATTTTATTTATTTAATTATGCATGTAGCTAAAAATTCTACGAACTTCGAGAGAAATTTTTTCTTTTTTTTTTTTGTTTTCATAAATTCGTGACATTGTAATAATAATAATTAATAACAATAGTTATTATCATCATTATTATTAATGTGTATAAAAATGAATGGAATTAACTATGAAACAATTTTTATTAATTAATAATAATAATAATATATATGTTATAAAAGCCAGTTGTGTATTTTTGTTTTCGTTTGTTCTTGTTTGTTTTCTAAATGCGATCCGGGGGGTGGTTGACAAAAATTAGTTTTACAATAAGGGGAAGATTTATAAAGTGTTTTAGCGAAATTACGCTTGTTGGATATACAAGAAGTTTGTTGTGTGCGACGTAAATAATAAATATTGTAACACATATGCAACAACGGCAACATAGGTAGCAGCAGCCGCAGCGGCAGCAACAACAACAACGACGACGACGGCGACGGCAGCGGCGGTAGCAAAAATAGCAACAGCAGCAGCAGCAGCAGCAGTGTCCGTGACGTAGTACTCGTTAGATAGTGGTTCCATGATCATTGATATTTTTATATAGCTGCTACTTCGTTGTATCAATTCGGCACATCATGCCAGGTAACTGTACGTATCCTTTTGTCCTTCCGTCCTCTCTAGGTATTCTTTTTCTATTAAAATGTCTATACATTTCTGAAAGATAGAAAAAATTACGTTAATTATACAATGAATATTGAACAATTTTCATGTAAAAGAACAAAAATTATAGATTATACAAAGATTCCACGAAGTTTATAGTATTATCGAGTCAATTTTTGGTTTTTTATACCTCGAAATAGAAAAAAGAATGATAAAAAAGGCATTAAATAGTTCAAGAATGAATTTCGTTGTGTGAAAACGTAATTAATGAATATTTCAACAGGTTCCCCCCCTTTTTTTTTTTGTATAATAGACTGAATTTTCAATTTTATACTTGAAATAGCAAAATTTGAATATTCTTGCTTCCTAAAAACAGAATTATTGAAACTTCCCTAAAATTTCTTTTCATTCACTACCTTAATAACGTGAACCCTGGGTTTGAATCTTGAACTAAGCTGATTCAGAACTTCGGCGACGAGTTGTTGGTGCTTCAGTACTTTTCTCATCTTCATAATCCTTACAATGGCAGCTTGAATCAACAGCTTACGATCCTCCTCTATGTGCTTGTGAGTCGTCTCTTGCTCAACCTTCAGCTCCGTCTTCATCGGTATATTTATATTGACTCTCAATTTTTTGCTGTAAACCGCAAGAAATAAAATATAGATACACCATTTTCTATCAAATTCCTTCCTAATTTAATTATACAAACTTTTTGTATCCTGAAAATAATTCGACTGTGGACGACGGAGTCAAATCAGCTTCGTCGTCGCTCGTAGCAGCGGTCAAAAGCTTCGCTTTCAACAGAATCTGGATTACCTGTGGTAAAAAATTGACAAAACATTGATAATTGCGGATCTCGATCTAAAAAACGTGGATTCGGCGAATATCGTCACACCTGTAAGAGGAAATCCATTTTTATTTGCGTAGCGTCGTGTAGTTGCTGTACGGTCCAGAGCGTAGCTGCGTTATACTGAAGTAAAACAGCCATTTGGAAAGTAGAAGCTTGAAGAGTGTAACGGTTCTTGAAACAATTCGTGTGCAATTCTCCCTTTGACATGTTGTACAACCAATTTAATTTTCTACCGCTGTGCTGAGAACTGTAAAATGTCGTAAACCTGTGCACCGATCTTTCGAGCTGTAACAAACAGGCATAAAATTGTCAATGAAAATTTCTACAAGATATTCGATACTGTTTAACAAGAAATTCGTTCTTAGCTCACCTCCGTAGGCAGAGAAAATGTGAACGACTGTTGGAACGGCCACGAGCCAGAAGATAGCACTTGTATGCTAAAATCGATGTCCAGGAGTTCGGCAGAATTGACTAAATGTCTTCTGAACTGTTCGTTCAAATCCTTAGAAACCCCGATGTCCTTAAAAATGAGTAGAAACAAAAAGCATTAGATTTTCAATCGAATACGGAAACCTGGCAACGAACAAAGGCGCGGATATCGGTACCTGGAACATGCGTTGAAGTTTCGAAGTATATTCAAAACCACAGGCTTGTTTCAGCTTCGATATCATCGAAGCTTCCGCGTCGTCGCTGGCCGACATGTGCTGAACGAGACGTTTGGCGAGCATTTTGCTGTAAAACTTTTGGAACACGTCCTTGTCTTCTATGTATTTGAATACCACCATCTGGGGGGAGTAGAAAACGAATTTAGGACGACTCTCTCTCGAAAATACCGACCGGGGTGATCGATCGATTCGAATCTCACCACTTGATTCAGAGTGTCTTCGAGCTCCGCCTCCTCGGGGTTCTTACTGCTCTTTTTGAGCAACAGATCGCAGTACTTTGCCAATAACTCAGGAGATTTACTGCTGCTATTAGCGGCCCTCGTAACGGCGTTGCTGTTTATAAATCTACCGCAAGCCTTGTCCAAAGCCGCGACGAACCCGCTGTCGTTGTTGAACGCCACCAATACAAGCGCGTTGTACTTCTTGTGGACCTCCAATATCGTGTTTACGTAGATTTTCGGATCCTGTGAAGAGAAGAATATCCAGATTTCGACGTTAAAGCTTCCAAGGTCGATTTATACTCACGTTAGCCGCAGAATCGCCGCACTTGTCGATAGCCGCGAGTCCCTGATTGGCTATGTGACTTTCGAGTAGATTACGAAGCTCCCCGAGTCCGTTCGGTATCCTGGCCACCAGCTGGTACATCCGACCAAGATCAACGTTCTTATCCGCGTCGAGAAGGTTTTGAAATTCAGAATGAAATATGTCCAAGTGTTTTTCGATCAGCACTCTCTCGCAGGTTTTGGCCAATCTGTCGTGAGTCGTTTGATGCAGGTAGACTTGGACCCGTTTCTGTTCCTCCAGGAGCCTCTGCTCCGCCTGCGAATGAAAAATAATCGTTACCCCGGTTCGAGAAAAGAGCCAAAAGAATTTATACCTTCTTCATGTACTCGGTGACCGGATTTTGCCTGAGGAACTCGGTGCTTTCTCGGGTGTAAAAGCGCTCGGTATCCTCGAGGAAAACGTTCTCGAAGGAATCCTTGTACACCGTTAGATTCTGCCCCTTCGCCCCCGGGTCTTCTTCGTTCAGTCCCAACTCGACGTAGCAATTTATCACGCCGCTCACAAGCCGTGTGTTTATCGTCTCTCCGTTTCTCTCACGTTCTATCAGTTTGAGAACCGCGTTGGTCACCTGCGGAGGATAGAATCAGAAGTTGAGCTAGAAATTCTCTTTTTACAACCCGTTGTCCATATTTTCCTTCGATCCATGCAAAATATGGACAACGAGGGTCGAGGACCGGTCCCGCACCTGTTTGTTCAGGTGTTTGAACAAGTTATCCCTCCACGTGACCAGAGCGAGTTGGTAAATTTCGCAAATCCCCTTCCGTCCCTCTTCGCACTCTCGACGAACCCAGTGGCGATTCAGATAAGCGCAGACCCCGTTTAGCACCTTGCTACTGAACTGGTACTCCTCCCACTGTCTGGTGTAAAACTGCAGAACGTCCTCGTCCATCAGATCCACTCCGTCCTTTAGCAGCCTGATTAAATAATTTCGCAAAAAGTCTCTCAGCCGTTTGTACAATTCAAGACCGACGAGCTGCGCCCCGCCTGATATCGGACCCTTCTTGCTCTTGGACGAAGTTCTGTTGTTCAATTGCTGATGGACGCTTGTACAGTAATTATACACGTGTCTGCGATCGGGGATTATTTCACAGTCAAGGAGTACAGAGTCGGAAACTAAACGTCGTACATCGGCGGGCGAAATCGAGCAGAAAAGGATACGTGTAGAGCTGAATGTACCGCGGCTTGGACATACACTGGCGATTGTAGACCTGCTCTATTCCCTCCCTAAGGTCGCCCCATATCTGGTCCAAATCGATCTGCTTGAGACCCTGAGGACCGCTTTGGTGGCTCCCGTTGCCCCCGGTGCTCCTGTGTCCGGACATTTCTAAGACTCGGCTCGGTATTACTCTGAAACGGAGTAATTATTTGGTCCGATTGTGGTTTTTAATCAACAGAAACAATCATTTCCGCGTTATTACGACGAGTGTCGAGTCGGAGAATTAAGTCTAGATCGTTATCTGTAGATAAAAAGATGCCGTTTGATATTACGACGCTAAATATTGGCAAAGGCAATTTATTATCAGCTTAAGAAGACCACAAACGGGCTAATTAGCGCAGTAATTATTCTTTTTGGTCCCATTTCTCGCTATAAGAGGAAGAAAAGAAAAAATGTTTATTTATATCGAATGACTTGCGTCGGATAAAAATCATCGACTTAACCTAATAGAGGCTATTTTTTATCCTGTTCTTCTTGTCTCTGTTAACATTGACAATAATAATAATAATAATAATAAAATCGTTGTTTTTTTTTTTTGTTAAAATTGAAAAATCTAAGAATACATCATAAATTCGTTGTTTGTATTTCTTCTTCTTCTGGTTTCTCAAAAGTCATGTAATTTTATATACGGTAAATATTCGCAAAAGGTGACTAAGGTGAGGTGATAGAGGGATTCCGAGATTCCGTTATTGGCAGAAAATAAAAAAACGAAGAATAAACTTAAGGAAAATGTTAATGAGGATAAAATCTAGCGTAATAATAATTAGTTTCAAATATTATTAATAAGGTTAATTTGTTTATTATCGTGGTGCAATTTAATCGAAGGTGGGTCGTGGTCCTAGTCTTGTTACTATTTCTAGTGTATATATAAATCGTAAAGCGTTTGTAATGGCTTTGTGAGGTATCCCCCCTTTCCCCTCCATTGTCTCTCTGTGCTCAATGCCATTTCTGTGGTGTGAATCTAAAGAAAGTATATCGAGAATGAAAAAGAGAAAAAATCTCTATATATTTGGCTTGAGGACAGAGGCAAGGTTTTTTCTTCCGTGTATCTACTCACCTGGGACGAAGAGAAGGTTCTTTACCACCGCATAACAAAACGATCAGTGTGTGATTAATAAATACGTGGTTGTTTTTAAAGCCTGCTGCGACTTTTCCTTAACGTTTTAATTTTGTCGGTAATTTACGGTTTTATTTATCACCCAATGTTTACGTTTTTGATAACGCTATAATAACGCGTTAGATGTAGGGAAAAAATGAAATTCTAACGAAAAACGTTAGTACGTTTGATGTACTACGTGCGTGGTAACAATCCTCTGGTGCAACTCGGATTTCCTTCTGACAGGTTAAGTTACACTGCAGCCAACTTCACGCGGTGATCGAAATGGTTTACCTTTTTTTTTCACTATATCACTCGATTTTATTCACTATAATATTTATTTTTAACGTACGTTCGAAGCGTTGCGGTGCGCGGTCACTGTAGAAAATCAGTGAGAGAGAGAGAGAGACGGTGATGATAAAAAAAGACTGTGACCAGCGTCCGTGCGATTATTTAAAAAAAATTGTCACTCTTTATTTTTTTTTAATGCGTCTCGATGCGGTTTTTTTTTTTAATAGAAAAAAAACTCGATTGTATTATTTGCACCTCGAATGATGTCGCAGAAATTTTCTTCTAACGATCCTTATATAATTAGTATTAAATTTTCTTTGTATTGGCTGCTGCTGCTGCTGCGGTATCTGCATGCCGTCATTATTATACGAACGAACCTCGAACTATCGCGGCGAACGTCGGTACGTCACTCGACCGAGCGACGCCATTTTGTTTTATCAGGAAATCTGGGAGAACGGTCTCGGACTGGACAAGGTTGCGTCTATCTATTAGCGACGGCGCCATCCAACGGCGACGATGGACGATGTTCAAATTCGAAGACGATTTAACAAACTGATAATAAAATAGTTTCATGGATTTTTGTATTTTCTTATTCTCTCATTCGATAATCTGATGATCAGGATTGATGAAAAACGTTTTGAACCTAATTGTTTATAGTTCTTTTTCACGTGAATCAAGTTTTTTTCATACACCGTTTGAATTTCGCGGTCACCTGTGACGTCACACAGTACCGCTTTCGTGCACAGTTTCACCGTCTCACGGCGCTGCGGACAACCATGGTCAACGGAACAACATGGCGGTCGAGCTGCTGTGTGACGTCACAATCACCTGAAATTGATTCTTTCATTCTTATAGTTTGAAAAAATTGTCATCATGGATATTTGTTGAGTTTGAATCTGAGGATACTTCGTTATTCGATGCATAATGTCGATCTTTGAATCAAAATTTAATAGAAATATTGATTGTTTCAGGGGGTTTTTTGAAAATAAAGTCATTACGTCATTATTATTACTTAATATTGTTTTTTTTTTTATTATTCTTCATTTTACAACTTTATTGATAATCTTAATTAGTGGCTAAAGATTTCGGATCTACAGGGTGAATTCCAAACTACTGAACGGTCTGAAGTCGGCTGGAATCGAGAAATGAGTCTAAAAACTTATTTTTCGATTCCCGCCAACTTCAGACTGGTCACCCTGTATTACTAACAAAATAGAAAAATTAAAAAATCGTTCTAACGACTGAATATTCGAAGCAATTGTTTTTTCTTTATTATAAGAAATAATTGAGAAACAAAAAATTGAAATCGATTGATTGCCAAATAAGAAAATCGACTCGTTGAACATCGCGTCGACCATCAGCGCCATCTACGTTATCGATAGTTTCGAGTCTCGCTATCGAAGTTCGAACGGCGTGAAGTTAGCCGCTGTCGCGTATCCCCTCCCCTTAATCCGTAGAATATACCGTATTGTGTTACTAATGCGATCTACATCGCGGTTATATCGCGGGTACACGTCGAAGTTGTGATAAAGAAATAAGAAACGGCGATACAGACGAAACAAAAAAAACAAAAAAACGTAGAAAATTAAAAATGCAATGCGTTTGAAGAATTTCGCTCTAAATAAACGTTTGACGATCCCCAAGAGAAGTGATTCTATCCCACTCAATAAACATTCGAGAGTTGAATAATAATATTCGAACGACACGCCGTGATGACAGATAGTGACAGTTCTCAAATTCGTAAATAATCCATCAGACTCTGCGAAAAAAAACAACAACAACAATATTAAAACAATAATGTGAACGATACGATATCGAATATCACGAGAAATAAAATTCAATCAACACGTGGGAATTAATGCCAGCTGAGTTCTACGAGACTACGGTAATCGCATAATCATTAATCACCAGTATTCGGTTGTTCTAAGCGGGGGAAGGAGGGGGACTCTAACCTACACACCTGTGTAAATTTTATCTTTACGACTGAATAGATAAAAAAAAGGAATTTAAAAAAAAATCTACCAACGTGGCATTACTGAGCACATTAATGAGCGCATAGGCGGACAGGTTTTTTCATATTTTTTTCACCAGTATATATATTCAGTTGTACGATATTTAAAAAAAAAAATTGTATCTTTGATTAAATATTTGTTCTATTTTTGACAATTTATCGGTATATCGGAGGCCGATTAATCGTGTCGAATTGCGCAAGTGTGTTTTTCGAAGCGAGCATAGCGACAGAATTGATAACCTTTTGGACCGACGATAATTATCGTTGACTATGTTGCTTCCAGATGAGGTGACGTTCGGTGGTGCCATGCGGAAGAAATCAATCAGTTTCATATTCCTATCTCTATGCGTATGGGGCGTTATCACTTATTTCTTATTCCTGGATCGCCCGATCGGTAGAGAACAGAGCAAGGTACGTATCGGAGCCAGATTATTCCGTTCATTCTCTATCTCGGTTATTGATTCCAGGTGAACATCGAAGAGCAGATTCAGGACATAGAAGAAAAGGTGAAACGGCAGTTTGACCAGAACAAGAAACTCATTCAGGGACTCAGGGAGAACTTGGAGAACGAAAGTACGCCGTGATTCGTTTGAAAAGCGAAGCCAACGCGTCAAATTATTCGCTCGTAATCGAATCTCTCATTTTTCAGAGGAAGCAGAGAAGCTCAAAGCCGCTGAGAACGACGGAAACGATAAGGGGATCGGGAATGCGCCAGAAACCGGACCGGGAGAGCCTAAAAAAGCAAGTTTCGTAACACCGAACGCATTTTCACGGAAAATCAGCGAATGGACTCCGTTGTCTTTGAATTCGACGAATAATTGTTCCTCAAATCGCGTGAAACGAAGTTTATTAACGATTCGCTGTTCGTTTAGCAGGTAGAAGAGGTCCAGCGAGTGGCGCCAGAGAGGACTCTGGCCAACGGAGACCCGGTTATAGCCGTTCTGGTGTTTTCCTGCAACCGAATAACCGTCCAAAGATGTCTGGACCAATTGATTTCCCTGAGGCCCAGCGCGGAACAGTTTCCGATAATCGTTAGCCAGGACTGCGAACACGAACCGACTTCAAACATAATTGAAAGCTACGGAGAACAGCTGACGCATATAAGGGTAATTATCGGACTAACAACGAGACTTTTTTGTCAATAGCACGCGAAGTATTGAGAAATAACTGAAATAATGAGAAATGGAAAAAATAAATTGAAATAATTTGAATTATTACACTAAAAAAAAACAATTTCAAATCTTGAATTATTTTCCCACCGCGGATGATAAACGAACCGTTATTTTCAGCAACCGGATCAATCGGACATCGACATTCCACCAAAAGAGAAAAAGTTCAAGGGATACTTTAAGATTGCCAGACATTACGGGTGGGCGATGAACCAAGTGTTCTTGGAATTTGGGTTCAACACTGCGATCGTAGTCGAAGGTGAAGAAAAGACGGTTTGGTATTCTAGACAATCTTCTTTCAACTCTGTTTTTTTAATTATTTTATCAGACGATTTGGACATCGCCCCGGACTTTTTCGAATACTTCCTGGGAACGTATCCGCTGTTGACCAAGGACAGCTCTCTGTGGTGCATTTCGGCGTGGAATGACAACGGGAAGTCCGAATTGGTGGACGAGAACGGTCACCAGCTGCTCTACAGGACCGATTTCTTCCCAGGACTCGGCTGGATGCTGACCAAAGACACTTGGATGGAGTTGGGACCGAAATGGCCAAAGTCGTACGTTTCGTAGACCCGAAATACCGGTTATTGATAATCTGTAATCGATGATTCGACACACTTTCAGATATTGGGACGACTGGATCCGACAACCCGACCAAAGAAAAGACAGGGCTTGTATAAGACCTGAATTATCCAGAACTAGAACTTTTGGAAAAGTTGGAGTTAGCAAGTGAGAAACAGGATAAATCTTTTCATCGATGCGAACGAAAAAACTATTACGAAATACTAATCTTTGTCCCACACTTTTCAGCGGGATGTTCTACGAGAAACATCTGAGGTTTATCAAACTTAACGACGTATTTGTGCCTTTCACCAAAATGAATTTAACTTATTTATTAAAAGTAAGCCAATACCGATAATTTTTAATTAAAAAATTGATGGAATCATTTTCGTTATTCGTTATCAAATATTTGTTCAATTTATAGGAAAATTATGACACGGCCTTTACGAACGAGGTGTATCAGTCGATGGTGGTGACTTACGCGGACCTGAAAAGTGACGCGGTTCAAAAAGACGCGCCCGTAAGGATTCCATATCACACTCGTCAAGCGTATAAAAATACAGCAAAGATGCTGGGCCTTATGGACGATTTCCGGGTAAGACTGTCGCTTTTCCTATTCCAATTTCTCATCGTTAATCGCAATCGTCGTTAAATTTTCCAGAGCGGTGTACCTCGAACGAGTTACCGCGGAGTAGTGACTTTCTTCTACCGAGGAAGAAGGGTGCATCTGGCACCGAACGCTAATTGGAGCGGATACGACATAACGTGGAGCTAACACAAAGCTCCATGGGATAATTACAAAGATCTGTAAATGAATGAATGCACTTTATAAGTGAGATAGATGAATCGGATCAATTTTCGTTATATTTTCGCTTTTTGTAATCATCAAAAACATCACAAAAGTCTTCGACCTGGATAAATCTTGCGAAAAAGGTGAATTTTCGTTTATTTACGCAATTGAGATGAATTTACTTCCAAAGAATCTTCCCGGGGATCATAGTTCTTTGAAAATGATACCAAGATGTAGAGAAAAGTCTGTTTGTTTGTGTTATACGACCATGAATTTAATTTAACTTCATTCGTTTTGTATCGAAGAATATGAAACAGCTGATTTTTATACGATAAAAAATATAGATTATTGTATAAATTGATAATTTAGTCGATTTTATACTCTTTAAACGACAGTTTTCACTGTTAATGATTGAAAGTTTTTTTTTTATTAATTATCTTGTACGTCTCTCTCTTGAATTTTCTATTTGAAAATGTTGTTCCAAGTTCCTTTCATAAATTCTACGTATTATGTATATATTATATGCATTATATTATATATATACGATATATAGATGAAGAAATTCATCTAATAGAAACAGACTTTAAAAAAAAAAGAATATAATTATAATGAATATACATAATATAGAAACTGTTAGAAATGAAAAATTGTAATTAATCATTATTTTCAACAATAATAAATAATAATAAATTATAACGGTTATAATCGTATGAGGTAATTTTGCAGATACAAGATACAAATCTGCTGTAATAATTATATCGATAAGTAGGTAAATACTACGTTAATAAACTGTAAAATATTTTACAATGAAAACAATACACATATTATTATAATTATGTATATTAAAAACGAATGATTATTTCGATCTATTTACCACAAAATAAACTGACTGCTGGAATTTATTTTCATCCTAAAATCTCGTTTCATTTTTCTACCCCGATTATCAAATTTTTATTGTTTTTATTTATTTATCTACTCTATGATTATCATATGGGAAATAAAATCCTAATCAAATTCAAACTTCTTTCCCTATTTCAAACATTTTTTTGGCGGTTTTTTTGGCTTTTCAAATTTCTGCATTGTTTATGGAATCTCTACTCACCGGCGTAACGCCGGTTGAGGATTTCCAGGCGCTCGGGACGCACAAACCAGACCCCACGCATTGTATCGATCTGTGGGTGTCAGCTTGCAGTTATGAGTTAGAAACACAGGAGACTGCAGGCTGAAATATAATTAAATTTGATTCCCAGAGCAACGCAACGTTACCGAAACTCTCACCCATCGTAATAATCCCTTCGTCCAATGAAAATCTCTCGAAACATTCAAAATTCAAAATTAATATGAATTCAACTAAATTACAAAACAACTGTCTCCTTTTTTTCTTTCTATTTATCAATTCAGGCTAGATTTGGTTTCATTTTTCTTTACGAATCATTGCAGATAATTTATTAAACTCGTTTTTTTTTCCTTAAATATGAAATATAAAAAGAAACATCATTAGCTCTTCGTAATTGTTGAATAAATTTGTTTATTATTACTTTTATAGTCTTAATTTATTTCAATTTGTTCATTTCTTACAAAATAAGATATAAATATTCTAAGAAAATGTTGTGTTATTATTATTATTTCTATAATAATTCTTGAATAATTGAAACAACACAAAATTGTCAAATATTCTATATCGTCTGTTCAACAATATAAATAATCTAAGATAAAATATATCGTATAATAGATCTGTTACAATCCTCCCTCTTATTAATAACATCGAGGGGTATAACAAGGAATTGACGTATACGATGACGTAGTAGGGGCTCGACGACATGTCAACACATAGCGTGCAGTGCGGGGATTCTCGCTGCACGTGTGCAATTATAGGCATAATTCCAACTGTTACGGAAAGTGGCGTATACCGTGTATCACAGGATGCGGCGATACTAACAATGGGGGAATGATCCCGCGGCCGATTACCGATTAGCCAAGCCTTCACCCCCGAGGTCGAAACTCGGGTCACGCGGATTCATAAACACCCTTCGTATTATGCCGTCGATTATCAAACGCCCTGAGCGTTAAATCGCGGTTTAGACATGTAATTATTATTACAAAAAATAAGAAAATTGAATTCTTCATCCACTTGTTTTCGTCATTCCAAACGGCGTAATTTGACGCAGGGTTTCTTCACAGGTTCAGATATTACGAAATATATGCACCCTAGCCGGAGTGTGATCCGATTCTGCACGGACTGATGTATGACATGTAGTAGTATAAGCAATATTTAGGAACTCTGGAGCAGAGAGACCCTCGCCTCGGACTGCCGGGGTGGGCAGGAGTCACTAGAGTGAATGAGCCTAAACTAATATCCATTTAATTAATTCTAGATTTATTAAAATCTGTCACAGATCGACCCCTCGTAGTCACAACAATATGTTTCAGTTTCCTGCACGGACCCTTAGCCTCAACGTAAGCCCCGTGCCTAAACCCGAAGGAATATCACGACTGATCCGATTGTGTCGAGATATGCGGCTAATATGCTTCCAGCCTCATCGACAGATGTCGAGAATTCTTTGAATTCATGGATAATATAGTATATAATATAATCAAGTCTTCTTCTTCTTTTTCCTTATTGGCTTCGTCTCCTTACGGCTTAAGGGGAAATGAAACTCACGTGACCTCGATATGATTTGCGCTTGGAATTTTCAAACGCTATTTTCTCAGCCAAAACACAGTCGATTGATGTGAAATTTGATATCAGTGACGTAGAAAAACTGAATGAAGGGCCTGCCAATCGTGGATTTTCGAATATCGAAAGACATAATCAGAATTTTGTGTAACAATATTGTTCCGTAACCCGAGGAGGTGCTGCCCCTCGTGGAGAGAGGCGGCACTTCCTTGGATTACAGAACAATATTGTTAAAAAACTGTTATTACGTCTCGATTTTCGAAAATCCACGATTGGCAGGCCCTTCATTCAGTTTTCCTACGTTACTGATATCAATTTCACATCAATCGAATCTGTTTTGGCTGAGAAAATAGCGTTTGAAAATTCCAAGTGTAAATCATATCAAGGTCACGTGACTTTCATTTCACCTTAATTGAGAAGGATTTTGGAAGGATGTTTCACCTGGTGGCGAAACTTGAACTACTTCGAGTAGGTCGATTGGAGAAGTTGGCTAGAATGGATGAACAAGATTTTGGACAGTTGTGAACCGGTCCAACTGTCCGAAAGCTCATTTCTCGATGATTTTCTGAATTTGAATTGAAATCCCTGACTTCAATTTTTGTGAATTTTCATGTCTGCGACGACCCTGAGTCAGATTTTCTACGATTTATCATCGCACATGTAGTGTTAATTCTGTTATCTCGTAGGTGGAAGCCTGACAAATATTATTATCAATATTATTATTATTGAAAATATGTATCGCAGATATTTCTTTCATTCTTCATTATCGATCGTTGCAAATTTTAATATCATAAATTTAATTTTTATTGTGATATTATACACAATCTTCAACTAGAAATAATTAATTGAGGAGTTAAAATATGTATATTAATCGTTTGAAAAACAAGAAGAATAAAAAAAGGAATTATATCCAATCGAATCGAATCCATTTCCACTTTTATTTTTATTCTTTTGGTTTTTGTTTCAGAGAACTGTTAAAAACGGTATAAAATTTGGGGCTCTGTATAGAAAACTAAAATCCACTAAAATCTTGTTTGTGTCAATTTTGACAATAAAAAAAACTGTCAAATTTCTATGTAATTGTTTGAAAACAAGAATATTTCTACTTTGTCTTGAAAACAAAGAAAAAAAACAGCCTGATAAGAATTAAAGTGTACGTAATTAAATTCTTCTCATTCTCTTTAGAAGATTTGAAAAAAAGAAGATAAACTTTGACCGTGAATATCCTAAAAATGTAAAAAAAAATAAATAAATAAATAAAAATAAAAAACCAAAATATCAAATAAATCTTCTCTCCCAGTTATGGCGGTCAAATTATCTTCCCAGACTTTCTAAGTTTATACCGAGGGTGCAGAATTACATCGCGTTTGGCAAGAAAATCGCACAGTATGGTGCAGGGGCGGATTGGTCCCGCCCCGGCGGGCAATCATCCCCTTATCCGACGAATCGGGTCTCACCAGGGGTGAAATCTGAGCGAATAGGGAGCCGGAAAATCTCTGGGAAAATTCGAGGGGTGGAAGATTCACCCCTCCCGAGCGAACCTGGCGTTCGATCCTGAATCCCAGCGCGAATAAGGGGCGTTTCGCGAAGCGACTCACAGACACCGGAGGAAAATTAATACCCTCGTATCACCGGATCGAGAATTGAAACCCGGGGTTTTATTAGTCGGTAGAGAACTTTGAACGCGGGAAGAAGCCGAAGGACGCGGTTTTTCTTTGTTGCATTTGAAAAAAGAAAAAAAAAGAAAACGGAAAACAGTGCATGCGATGTCAGTGAGGGATTCTACAACGATTTTCTTACATCGTCGTCACGTCGATACCGATTATATGTTTTGAAACAGTTTTTTCATTTATTTTTGTCATTTTTTATGGTTCATAGTTGAAACAAACGATCATTTCCATAGATTTATAAACGTCGATAGACTTTTGGATTGTTGTGAATATGAGCTACCCTGATTCACTCTGGGAAATAAACGGAAATCAACCACCAGTGAGTATACTAACGATTTAATCAACTATTATCACACTTTTGAGACAATTCTATGTTCCAACTTGAATTTCAACCTGTCTGAATATAATAGAAGATTTTTTCGAACTTGTAACAATTGCATTTTTTCAGTGTCTGTATAGAATTATATTTAGGGCTTCTGTGTACTGGATTCAGATTTTTATCCATTCGTCTCAATTTCTTGTTTCAATTAGATATACCAGCTGATATTTTCATTCTTATTATTCTCTACACCCTGATGAAATAATGTGACAGAGGTATTATAATCACCGGATGTTGATCTTTGTTGAGAAATAATTAGTAATCTGTAAAATTATGAAAAAAAAACTGATACAGGATTTTTACAGCGATTGATTTAATTTTTTTTTTTTTATATTTCTTCGTAAAATTTATTGGAACACTAAAACACTCGGTTTGAATTAAAATTTGAGACACACACCTAACTTATTTTTCGCGTTTGAATTTATGATATATACGCATTTCATGAGACATGGGAGTCGCAAAAAACGAAACTAGAAGAGAAACAACACTTGTTCTGATGATTTCGCGCTGTTTTTTTCTTCTTTCTTTTTATCTTTCTTTTTTTGTTGAATCATCATCATTTTCAACCTCTAGTCGTGAAGTATAGGTAGTGTTTTCTTCATTATAAGAACAAAAATTAGGTCATCGAAGAAGGAAAAGTACTATGCGAATGTCAAATATATTGATTGAATTTTTTATGCATGTGGCATGTTATATGAATACATGTACACAGTGCACGTAGTTTTGTGTGCGAAAGCTACCGCGTCCGCCATTGATCCGGTTATACCTTCGGGGCACATCCAACACCGACGGCTCGTACCGTCATATCTGTACCTGAGAATTATATGCAACTTCCAAAAAATTGAATTGAATTATCAGGACGTTTACTCAAGATAGGATCTATGATTTCCTGGAAATTCTAGGAATTCCGGGTGATCCGAGGATATCAGACACCGTGTAGAAATGAGCGGAAGAATTATATAGTCCTTCGCCTTTTAAGCCTCCAAGGTGAATGTAGCTTTTCGGCTATTAATTATTTTTTCAAAATACTTCAAAGAAATGCGATTTTTTTAATCGATTTTTGGCCAGACTCATATGTAATCAACTTTTTTGCCAATTAATATTTTTCGGAAATTCCAACGCCCTTTTTAAGAGCAGAAAATCGCTCACAAATTAAGATTTATATAGCCATCGTCTGAAACTGATTACAGTGTCAAAAAATAGCGTGAGAATTTTTTTGAAAAAGGCGATTTTCGATATACATTTTTCGAGCCTCCAAGGCGAATGTAGCTGGCTATTAATTCTTTTTTCAAAATTACAACGCGACCTCCAAGAGTTGATTTTCCAATTCTAGTGGTAGAACAGGGTGTCAACCTAGTTTAAGGCTTTCTACAGAGATAGACACGGCAATGATAATATTTTTCGAGCTCAAACGGTAATCCCAAAGACTCGCACGCAATGGCAGCCTCAATCAGTTGGTCTTCTCATCAGATTGATAACTGCGAAGACGGAGATATTTACTAAAAAATTGATTTCCACCGATGTTCAGGTAATTACACCGGAAATGCCTCAGTACCCTGGAACTGATCTGGGAAGTTATCCGGTATGGGAAAGCTCGATGTTGTACCCTCCGCCACCCCCGCAGCACCCACACATCAATGATCACAGTCTATACAGGCAGCCTTGCGCTCTGATTCATCAAAGGTGAAACAAAACAAAAAAATACATATCTACAGAATACGGTGTTAAAGCTGAGAATATATTTTGGCCTGCTGTATCACCTTTTTTTTTCAAATTTAACATCGTGTTATAACAATTTAAAATATCATCTGGGACAATCGGCGAGAATTAGTCAAAATTTTTGCGATTAATCAATAAGAAATAATCATCCATGAAAATTATAATGAGTAAAAGTTGCTCATGGATATAAAAACGAATCTTATCATTTTATTCAAGAAAGAAGATGCTTCTTTCATAATTTATTTATTTAGTTAGTGGAATAACAGGACGATAATCGTTTATTATATTTCTTTGAATCGAAAAAAGTCGATACACACCGAACGGAAGATCCCCAAATCTTCCATCATCAACGACGAAGAAGCCCCGACGGAGAGTGGCCACGGTGTCTCAGAGGAGGGCAGCTAACATTCGAGAAAGACGCAGGATGTTCAATCTAAACGAAGCTTTTGACAAGTTGAGACGAAAGGTAGCGTCGCAATTTTTTCTTGTAAATTATTCGATTTATTTAATTTTGTTTTGTGTTGCATAAAATTCGTGTTCCAGGTCCCCACGTTCGCATACGAGAAACGACTATCAAGAATCGAGACGCTCCGTCTGGCGATAACGTACATAGCTTTCATGGGAGAACTTCTCGGGGTTGATTCTAACAGTCCAAAGCAGGAATACATCCCCAGGGATTATTATCTGCCGAATTAAAGTCTCATTTCAGTCACATATCAAATACACGTACATGCATATTCGATTAACATTAAGAATATACACTACTGCAATAGGGAAGTGTGATGAATTCATTTAAATTCGCTCATTCGATCATTAGCACTGACGAAAAACTTGTTGCGCCTGATTGTTTGTTGCTGGTTTTCACGCAAATCAACTTTTTCGATTTTAGCGTTCGAATTTCGCGGTCGCCTGTGACGTCACACGGCACCTTACCGTCTGGTGGCGCTGCGGACAACTATGGTCAACCGAGGATCGTGGCGCCTGTGTGACGTCACGCGGCGTTTGAAAATGTATAATGACTTCAACTGCTGTTTACAGTGGCCAGAAATTTAATATTATCTCTAAAAATTGTATTTCATTATCAAACGCACCGACATCTCATTGATATTTGTTAATTTTCAATCTGAGAAAACTTCCCTATACTTATAAATGGATTTGAAAAAGAGAGGGAAAAAAAAATCGCAACCAGTCTTCCATTTAGAATTTTAAGAAATTTTTCGATATAAGAATTAATACAGTTGCATAGCTTTAAGATAATTATACAATCATGATTATTATTGTTGATATTTAATTTTTTTCCCTTTGTTCATTTTTCTTGAATGGAATTAAAATCTCATGATTGTTTCTTCAATATTTCTGACACGAGTACCAAATAATACGGTTTAAAAAAAAAAAAAAACGGAAGAATTTTCTACGTTTTTTTCCTCTAATGATCAGAAGATTCTTTGTTTATTTTATAATCTATTTATAGAATGTACTGTTATTTATTGTCTATCTATTTATTCATGTATTTATGATGTTGTGTTTATTTGTTATTTTTTTCATTACTGTATCGATAATTTTAACTAACAATAAAAAAATTGCTGTAACAATTATTACAGCTTCTTCAGTTTCATTTGATTCAGTCACTCTCACCTATTTCAAGATTTTCCCTCTCCCTCTCTATCCCCTTACCGAGAATGACGATTCTCTTATTTTTCTTTTTAATCATACCGTTTTTTTACTGATTTTTTTGAAATTTGAAATGCAATGCTTTTCCCAAAATTGTGGAAATCGTTTTATTCCAGTACGTTAGAAGGTAAGTGGATTCAGTACGCCTTACGATAGGCAACCGAACTTGCAGGGGATTCACCGCGAAGCGGTCTGGCTCTAACGATATTTGACTACTAGTTTCTCAATTTCGTCTTTCCACATTAGAGATAATTTTATTGAAAAAAATCAATGAGGAAGTTCAATGATGAAATATTTGGTGAAAGAATTGAAAATAAAAAAATGATATAGTAAAATATATATATTATTTGAATGATTTACGAAAGATATAGACAACAACAATCAATATCGATAGAAAATGATTAATCACCTGTTTAAATAATAATAAATTTTATTTTATCCAATTTTGTTTTTCACAACTCGTTGTATTGTTATACAGTATAATTCTATTCAACAATAATAATATTCGTATTTCTAGAACAATTATATTATATAAGAAAATTTGTATAATAATTTTACATTCATTTTATACAAAAATTATTATTCATTTAAAAAACAAACAAAGAAAAGAAAAATCTTAAGTATCAACTTGATTATAAAAAGAAAAAAGAAAAATAGGCACCTATTTATTAATCTATCATTTCGACGTATTATGGAATGTTATCAATGTTTCAAATCCGTGACCGACAATCACTTGGAAGCTGTTGGGATGATTACAAGTTTTTTTAAAATTAAATTTGTCTAAACCGACAGAATAAAAGACGGGAAAATAAGTAATCAAAGAAAATTTTATAACTTGAACGAAAGAGAAATTTTTTATTTTAGTAAAATTATTTTTCTCTCTTTTTTATTTTATTGATGTTACTTTTTAATAAATACAATTTTTTAAATCTTTTCCCCCGTAAATAATATAATTCATTTAATCAATTGTTTTCTTTTTCTTCCGTTTTCCTCTCAAATTTCTCCACACAATTCAATATTTGAATTTAATTTTCTGAAATTTACCAGATTTGGAAAAAAAATTACCTATTTACGATATTCCTAGTCTTTTCACGTACAGTTTTTATATCTGTGAATCGTGATGTATGTATACAACAAACATCGAGAAAGAGAGAGAGAAGGAGAGAGTCGAGACGATACGAATAGAATGAAGCTTATAATTTTTTCTAATATTCTTCCACGATTATAATTCAGTTTCATTCGCCTAGCGGTTTTCTGTTTTTCTTTCTTTCTTTCTTTCTTTCTCCCTCTCGTATACGTTTCTTTGTTCAAAATAATATACTATAGTAGCTGATACGAAAATGCTGGCCAATTAAAAGATGACAATTTCATTGATATATCTATAGATGATTATTTATAACATGAGAATTATATTATATTTTATCGTTATAATTAATTACAAATAACTGTCTGACTTGCCGTCTCACCTCACAATCTAATAAAACTTCTTTGCTTGCGCTTCTTTACTGTCTCTGTAAATAAAAATAACAATAAAAATAAGATTATACACAGAATTATAGTCAAATTCGCATAAAAATTAACACAAACTCACCTGTAAATACTATATCCCAATAAAACAACCATCTGTACCGCGAGGAATATCAAAAACATGGAAGTGGTGAGGCAGTTCCCTGTCTTGCAATCTTTACTTCCGGAATCTAGCTTCAAGTTAACTTGTTCAGTGTCCTTCTTCACCCTGTTGAGTCCGTCTCTCATCTCAGAAATGAGAGATTGGTAGTCGTAGCCCATCGGCTGAACCTGGAAAACAAATTTGAGTCTCTTAATGACCGAATAAACCTTCAAATGGGTCAATAATTGAATCAAATCCAAGAAAATGCTTGTTTTCATCCAAAATCCCCTCTCAAAAAAAGTTCGGATCGATTATGCGTGACCAAAAAGGCTAAAACGTGCCTGAGCCGTCGGAGCACGAGCTTGGTTACTGATTATCGTGTCCGTCTTCGAATGAACTTCCCCAACGAACGATTTTATCTCCCTAGCAGTGTTCAGTATGATGTTTTGATTGTTCAGGACGGCGTCGACCTCCTGCCTCCTTATCGTGTCGATCAATTGAATGGGTTGACCTCCCTGGGCTCCCTGGGCTCCTTGAACACCTGAAATTCGACGATTATAGAATACAATTATCAAGAAATTCGACAAAAGACATTCGATATCTCCTCACCGCCGACTTGGACTTGGGCGATGAGACTGAGAGTCCTTTCCTGCCTTCCGACAACCTCGTCTAATTTTCTGTTCAGTTCCCTAAGGGCGTCGAACATCTGGCTCTGACCAGAGAATATCTGTCTAAGTTCTCTCTGGTTGTCGGTTTCGAACCATTCGTCGAATTCTTCCTTGGGAGGTTGTTCGTCGGGATGTTTTCTGCGGAATTGATAAACGAAGCATTCGAGTTGAGGGATCGTCGGGTTATCTAGGTGCCAGAGTCGACGAATCGGCGATTTTTTTTACCTACGATAATCTTCTTTCTGTTGTTCCAGCTTCTTCTGATAGTCTTGGTACTCTTGACCCAGCTTCAACTCCTCTTCGCTCGATATTTTCGAGCCGGTATCTCCGACCGTCTGACCGGGAGGATGAAGAGAAGTGGTCAGGAAGTGGAGAACGTCGTGATCGTCCGCGAGTCCACCTGATTCAAGATGAAGGGAATAATTCGTTAGTATTGCTATACAGGTCAGATTCTTGATAGCTTGATCCTCACCGGTGGCTGCTGATACTCCGAAGTGACCGTTTTTGGGCAGGTGAACGTTCTCAGCTCGCAAGCACATCTCAAAGTCCTGATCGTTGTTCGTCATTCCGTTGTGGAAGAGGACCTAGAATGGAAAAAAAAATAAAAAACGATTTAGTATCAATGTCAGAATAATTTACTGATAGCAGAATCTTAAAAATTGTTGTTTTTTTTTCAGAAAATTAGTTTCTTAGCATGATAAGAATATAATTAGGCTCCAAAAATATAGTTCATTAATTGTTGGGTTTGTTTAAAGTTCGAAAATTCGCAAGTTTTAACTTAAATTTAATCAAAAAATGGCGAAATTTCCATTTTAAAACGAACTTTGAAGATTCTTTGGCATAAAATTCGCTTATTATTGACATTAGAATATTCCTGGCTTCGAATTTCTGCTGAATGGAGTTACTGCATATCGAATTTCTCCTTGAGGAACAATTCTCGATTAAAATACCGCCTTATTATTAATTCTTTCTGATCTTATTTCTAATAATTCTTATTTGTCTAATTCTAAAGTGTAGATTCGTCTTTTTCTCTAATTCCACGTTATTCTGTTCCATTTCGTATCAATTTCTCTTTCAAAATCCCATTTCCCACGTCTCCACCGATTTTTCTTCGCCACGACGATTTTTTTACTCCTTCTCAAACTCACCGTCAACGTATTTTGATAGTATTCGATCTTAGCCCGAGTGGGAAACGGCTTGTTACGGAAGTCCCTCAGACATCCAGCCAGAAGTTGAGTCGTTCCGTCGCTGAAATTCAAGATAATAAATCAGAGACATTCTGGATGCAAACAGTGGATCGATCCTGATCCACTCACTTGGTATGGTCGAAGTGTTTCGTTCCGTCGTTAAGAACGGCCATAATGTAAGGGTTGTTGTGCTTGTTGTCATTGTCGAAGGAGTCGAAGAACAGTGCCAAACCATTCCACCGGTCAGAGCTACCGAATACCGGACCGTCGTAGTCTCCCTTTGACGTCGTGTACCACAGAGCCAATCCATCGGCCCCGATTCTACCCCGGCCCGTTACTCGGAAGACTATGTTCACCTCCCACCAGTCGAAATTCGTCGGCTGCTTCGTCCATATCGCTCCTGGGAATTTGAAAAACTAGTTTCAGAGCCTGAAAGATCCTTTTTTAGACTCGGAGGTCCGAAAATTGCATCCTAAAAATTGTTTACGCCGCAAACAGAGATTGAATACAATCATCGAGGCAACTAGAATCAGGATCCGGAGTTTGCTGATAATTTCGCAAGGTTTTTCAGGCAGTTTTTCAATATTTGAACGATTCCAAGTACATCATATAAGCGAGGCGACAGTTTCTCCATCTCCCGATGTTCACGGATCAAATTTTTGACCATGATCCGATACGAATAAGAAAAAAGTCTCGCCTTGAGTAAAATTCTATTTTGATCCAGCCAACGGGCTCAAAAACTCTCTAAAAAATCACCAGTCATTTTTTCATTGCTTCTAGACGCTCCGATGAATTCAAATGAAAGAAAAAAATGCAATTTTTTTGCCCTTGTGTTTCTGGTAATTAAATATTGACTAAAAAAAAAAAAAAACACGATAAGAATTTGAATAATATTTTTTTCTTGCGTGTGAGACACGCTATGAACGTGAATTCGATGTTTTTGTCTCACCTTTTTGGCTCCTGAGGGACGGTGCGACTCTGACGTTTTCGGCACTCGCGATGGCATCTGTGGAACGAATGTAGCGAATAAGAATAAAAAGAACGTATTTAGGTGGTTTTCGGGATCGTCAGGGGTTATCGAAGGGTTTGAAATCGCAGATCGCGTCCATCTGGCCACTCCGATTACCGTATTGTTCGAGATAAGTTGAAATTCGTTAAATCCATACGGTAGCGAAACCACCGACGAAGAAACATAACGGTGTCGTGTCTCGCGTATCCGAGTGCCCGATGCGGATGGCATCGAACCGGGACAGAGAAGAAAAAAAACAATATCGCATCTCTCGATGTTTATACTCACTTCCACCGTATTCCCAGAACGGAACGCTTCCGTCCTTCTGCGCCAAATACGGAGGTTTAAACGAGTATTTGTACTCGAATTTACGGTGCGGATTTTCCGCTATTACAGACGATACGCCGATAATGCAAACGACGATCACTGGCCACCTCACCTCTGCCGCCATTTTCATTATTTTATTGTTATTCTTCTTCTGTTTTTTTATTACCAATAATTTCTGATATGAGATCGTTTGAACGATCGCACACAGCCACTGAACGAATTTTCAATTTCCTCCGTCCGAACAACTGAACGAACACCTCGACTCGAGACTGCGCGCCGAACACGCAGCGAGAAAAAAAAAAAACACTACCTATGTATACGTTGGATGATCGCGATTGGACGCCAACTGGCCGGTTGTGACGTGGTCAAAATTTTGTTGACAAACGAGATCGAGCAGCTTTGATGTTATTATTTCCGTGAAATACTCTGCTTTGGTGCGAATTGAAGCGAAAATGATGACCGATATCGGGGAACAGGCTGCCGTCGAGGTTCAGCCGAAGATCGAACAATGCGAAAAGTAATTTTTTCCTCTTCCTCACGCAACATAACCTCACTTCGGCTCCAGTCCGTCTTGACAGTAGTCAGCTGATGTTCTTTCGTTCTAATTCTTCCGAGGATCCGATTATGCTTCCAGATAGAAAAAAAACCTAAAAAACCGTCGTGATAATATCCTAGAATTTTTATCGATTTATTAATTAATAAAAAATTTCACATTTTAAGATCTTTTTTTTACAATATGAATAATAAATTTCCACTAAAAATCTATAATTATAAAATTGTCTTTCAGCAGCGAGATAGACGTAGATTTTTCCAAGGCGACTGTGAGCCTGGCGCGAGGCTTGCTTGCGGTTTACCAGCCTCCGATGGAGCAGATAAAGGAGGAATTGACCGATCTGACGTAAGGCGTGAACGCCGTACGGAGCGAGAATTCCCTAATTCGTCTTACCTTTTTTCCTCAGGACAAAACAAGAGACGTTGATAGAGCAGATGAAAGTGGAGAACTCGAAGCTCAAAGAGGTCGAGGATAACTCCGAGATAAACGAGCTTGTGAGAATCTTGAATCGGTGTTTAGTCTCTTCCGACTCTGATCCTTTGTTTTTCTCGTTTCAGTTCCTGACGATAAAAACGTATCAAACGAAACTATCGAACATCAAAAAGGAGATGGTTTCCGTTCACGACAGAACGAACAAGCTAAAGGTGACCTCAGAAGTTTCAGCTTTGAAGTTTGTGTAACTGAATCTATCTTTTCGTTCTTTGCGCACAGAAACGAGCGATACGATTTCAGCAGATGAAACAAAAGGAGGCGCTGCATAAGGAACAGCAGAGGGAACAGGAAATGAGAAGAGAGCAAGAACTAATCGCGAAACCGTCGACGTCTTAGATACATTAGTTTTAATATTAAGCAGCTGGATTTATATTCGGTCTTGGAATTCGATAGTCTGTAAATATTCGCATATAAATTGAAGTTTAACTGGTTAATCGATGTTCGGGTTGTAAAAAACCGCAGAAATGTCGATTTACTGAATTAGTGATAAATCAAGGATGTAAATAGCGTTGAATTGTTGAAATATTGATGATTAGTCGAATGAAAAGGATAAAGAAAATAATTCAAGAATTATGGTCGTTTATAGATATATTGATAAAAAAAAAAACAATAGTAATTAGTTTTATAAGAAATATTCCAGAGACCACGAAAGATAAACAATAATTTCTGATTGATTTGTTTTATCCTAATAATAATATACAATTCAAACAATAATATATATACGTTTAACAATAATCGATATAATTTTTCAATTTTTTTGTTCTTTTCATTATGATTTTTTTTTTTTTTTTTTGAGCGTTCGAAATATCCACGACAACAATTATCATCGATATATGTATATTACATATATATTATTATTTTCGCATTGTCTGATAATTATTGAATTATTAATTTTTTTAAATAATACTTTATTTAATTATGTGTGTCGATAAACTCGAAGCGAGAAGGTAGACGAAAGAAAAGAAAAAGAAACTTGTAATAAAAATAACATTATTGTATTATCTGTTGCATCAAAAGTTATAGTATATTTCTTATCTTCAATCAGATGTATTTATTCATTTATTCAAGGAATACTTAATTCTATTTATTCCATTTTCCTTATTCTTCACTTTTTTTTTTTTTTATTAACTACTCTGAACTTTTATCAGACATGATGATACGATACAATACCATTGTTTCATTAAATTTAAATTACGTATAACAAACGATCTAAATGCGATTCTTTCCTATCTTGTGTGTATATGAGCTACTCAACGTGCATGGATATGTAAATAAGTAGATTGAAAACTCGAGACGATCAATCGTTGAATAATACTTGTAAATTAATTAATTCGCGTCGAAAGGTATTAGGTATCTTATTTTAACAATATTGATCTTTCGATTGATCGCGATTGATTGATTGATGTGAAAACGTTGAAACATCGATTACACAGATACCTCTATCGACGTTAGAAAAAGTGAAAAAAGAAATCCTTAGTTTATCGTGTTTCGTATATAGAAATAGTTATTTTTTTTTTATCGTTCAAATTTCGTTCTCTATATCATAAAACTGATGAATCTCAAGAATTTTTATCTTTTTAATTATCAACGCAGCGAAAATAGCGAAAATTACTTCGTCGAGGTGATTAAAGAAAATATTCGTCGACCATCTCCTTCTTCGGGAGTTAAATTCCATAATTAATATTAATAATTAAATTCTCTAAAGTCAATTCTGCTTCCCCTCACGTTTGTCGAGGGGGGGTGACGAACGGCGTAACCATACCCGAAGTGATTCTCTCAAAGAGAACAAAACAAGAAAAAAGAAAACAAAAATGATTATTCGATAACCGTAACGTTACTAAGGAACGCGGGACATGTGCTGCATCAATCCGACCAAAAATGTTATTGCTCTTCTCAGTATAGCCGGCATACCGGGTTTGTTCGATAGAGCCGACAAAGAGTTGCTTATCTCGCGGAAAAGATTGCGAGTGAACGGATTACGTCTCGACGACAAACGAAGGGCGAGGAATTGGTAGTAGATGAAAGGCGTCAGGAGTCCTGCTCTTCCGCTGTTTAAAAAATATATAAAAATTTTAGATAAAATGACTTCCACACAATTTTTATCGTCCACTCACTTCAAGATCAACAATATTGTGTACGGCAAGAGAAGCGCTTCGCATATCGCGCACAGTCTGAGCATATTTCGGGACTGGAACTCGACCAGGGAGATCAGTAGCCTGGCTCCCCACCAGCTGTTCTGTCCTAGGCACTGAAAATAACGCCGATTTAATCAAAGTTCGTTGGATTGAAAAATGATCAAATACTCACGTCCAAAAGGGTCAGAGAGTAGCTGGCAGAGTGGAGAACGGCGAATAGAAGAATCGGAGCGATTACCACTGCGAAATGTTCAGTCAAGGAAATTGGAGACAAATTTCTGTTCAAAAGAATTAAATAAGCTTCTGAGAATCCCTGAAAAATTCAAAATTGGGTCTTTATCGTTGTAATTCGATCTCTAGAATCCAAAGTGAGGAATTAGAACCCTGAATTTTGGTTTTTGTACAAAATTTGAACAATATAAACATTTTTTGCTTTCTAACGAGGTGATAGAATCCTTATTCTAGAATTTCAGGTTTCTTAAACTTCCATTTTATTTTATCCTTTCCGATTTATTGGGGGATTCCCGTCTCGTCGGATGATATTCTATATTCATAAGGATACGTGTAGCTGGTGCGACGTACAGGAATATCAGAGAGTAAAATAGGTAGTGGCAAGAATCTTCGAGGACTAGAACGGTCCAAAATTCTCTGCTAAATTGTACTTGTGGAAGTCTTTGATGGAGTCTAAGAGCGCTCGTGGCTGCGTTGCACATCAGAACCTTGTAATAGGCGTTGTAAGGGTTTCTGAAATAAAATTGAGCAAATATTCAATGATTGCTATTTTTTTAAAGCTTACGAACGCGAACTGAAACCGGTTTCTCATAAAAAATGAAGAATATAAAAAAGAAAAGCAAGCGAACGATACTTTTATGGTAATCAGTTGACATACTTTCTCTTCAAGGTAAGAGAGAAGTCGGAGTAAAAGTTTTCATTCGAGTATTTCTTCTCTGTGGTATCGTTATCGAACGAGTTATTGAAACTTGTTATTTTTTTGCACAGAAATTAATAATGATCGTGATTTGAAGATAATAGAAGACTGATAGTCAGACCCGTTGTTTTTTATATCTTTCCTCCTAGGACTTGAAAGAGGAGCAATTAATAATTAATCATTGATAATAAAATACGGCACGGCGCTATTTTATCTTTATGTAACGATTGTATGAAACTAAAATAGCCAGTCATTATGATATAATGGATAACTGCCTCGGGACACACCGATCATTATCCGAGCTACGTCTAGATTCTCCCACAGCTGAAACTCTGTGTTTACGTTTCTTTAAATCGTAATACATGACTTTGCTGGCAATATCGGTGATAAATAATTGTTTTTCTTTACCCAAATATCGGGATAATGTATCCGATGGTGAATAAAATGGTCAAAACCCTCGTCGCCCACAGACCGACCAATATTTTATTATCGATAACGTGTTGCTTCAGATTTTCCCATCCTTTTGGTTCCGTCGCGGTCGTCGTTTCCCCAGCTCCGTTGCTCGCCGTGTCTGCCATCCTGGTGAATGGGAAACAAAAATTGATATTATGACATTTCATAGAAGAAAAACAACGAAACTCGTTCAATTATTCTTTCATAGGTAATAAGATTCTCATAATGATAAAATGATGTTTGAGGAACTCGTTTTCTTGGCTCCGTCAACGTGTGACGATATCGCAAAAAAAAAAAATTATGTATAATATATTCAAGGACGATTTGTGGCGGCGAGGAGATCAAAGTATAAATGCATGTTGGAGAAAAAAAAAGGTCAGTTAATATTAGTTCAAAACTCGAGTAAATAGGTGAAGATAATATGCTAAATTCCTAAGGTTAGTCTAATTGGATGAAGTCTTGTAGATAAGATCTTTCAGAGCGTTAAATAATTAATCATATCCAGGCATACGTGTAACGTGACGATGATGATGATGATGAGTAGGGGGAAAAACGGGTTTTTAAAATCGATTAAAATAAGACAGAAAAGAAAGGGGGACAATATCGACGATTGAAATTCGGTAAAAGGAATAATAATCGCTGGGATTGATTAAACGGAGAATATTTAAGCACCCAATTCACAGTTACGAAGAGACTACGCGAGTCTAGCCGACGTAGAAATTAATTTTCATCGCTATTCTTCACTCGGGTCGAAAACCTAGCCCTACTTATTTTCTGCGGACTGATAGCCCGCGGTTCAAACGACGTCTCGAATATTCTGGAATATTTATTTTTCGATTACTAACCTTTCGCCTTGTCGTGAACGATTATAACTCCGTTATAATTGATCAATTATTTATTTATTTCCTCGCGAATCAACATCCACAATCCACACCACGGAGACTCTATACACACTGTCCAGTTCACCTGTACACGGTCGTCGTACGGTTCACGCCGTTCACGCAATGATACGTATATATGGGTGGTTTCCAACAAGGCGAGAAAACAGACACTCAGCGACATGATTGGTCGCATCCAAGCGAAGGACCAATCATGTCGCTGTGTTCAATGGAATCAGTCAAACTGGACAGTGTCACCGGGCTGGCCACGGCCACGGAGACCACGACGGAGACTATACGACGCCATCTTTGACACACAAAAGCAGCGGGAATTCAAATTGTACCATCAGTTGCGAGTTTCTATAATCGTATGATACACTTGTTCGTAAAAATCAAACGGGTAGGAGCTAGGAAACGAGTTTCTACCACTCAGCTGTATAGTATGTATAATTCTTTCTTGTCAAAAGGATATACCGCGAGTAATCATGGATGCGGGCCACTAGGTGCGCCTGAAGCAGGCAACCGTACGTCGTACCATGAGAATAAGTACGTGCGGTACGTACGGTTGCCCGCCTCAGGCGCACCCAGTGGCCCGCATCCACGATTACTCGCGGTATAATTATGTGTATGCAGCTTCTTTTCTAACCTCTAAAAGTTATGGAGTCTAGAACACGGTTATATTTAAAAATAACCATTGATTTGCATAAAAAAATTGCTAATTCATATTTATTCGTAAAATTTTATTTAAAAAAAAAAGAAAAAAAAACTACGCGCCGTGCCGACTGAGTCAGTCAGTCGATTAAGGTAAAATGAAAGTCACGTGACCTCGATATGATTTACACTTGGAATTTTCAAACGCTATTTTCTCAGCCAAAACACATTCGATTGGTGTGAAATTGATATCCGTGACGTAGAAAAACTGAATGAAGGGCCTGCTAATCGTGGATTTTCGAAAATCGAGACATCATAACAGTTTTTTAACAATATTGTTCTGTAATCCAAGGAAGTGCTGCCTCTCTCCACGAGGGGCAGCACCTCCTTGGGTTACAGAACAATATTATTACACAAAATTCTGATTATGTCTTTCGATATTCGAAAATCCACGATTGGCAGGCCCTTCATTAAGTTTTTCTACGTCACTGATATCAATTTCACATCAATCGAATGTGTTTTGGCTGAGAAAATAGCGTTTGAAAATTCCAATTGTAAATCATATCGAGGTCACGTGACTTTCATTTCACCTTAACGTTAGACCGAGTGTCTATGTCTGTACATAGATGTCCCCACAGGGCTTCCGTAAAAAAGTGACAGGCGATTAGTTTTATTTCAGTGAGTTCAGTCTCACTCTCTCACACGACACACGGACGTAGCGAACGTCAAGCACTGACGTCAAGTGACTTGTGTGACTCGTGCCGCGCGCCTTTGGGATGATGGTTTGAAACGGTGGGCGTTATGTACACAATTGATACGACTGCTAACGCGATCGAATCAGATAATTTCGAGAGTGTAGAACCGATTACATAAAGATAAGGAAATTCGCGAAGCTTCAAACCTCGCGGATGAATCGAACGTGAGTACAGTCTAATTACCGAACGTAATTAACATACCGAGAATAATACCTTTTTTCCTTCTGGTACTTTCCCAAGTGCTATTTATAGTCAATGTCGTTCGATAAATAACTCGAGACAATCTTTACGTAATTCTTTATCATCTGACATCGCGTGTAGCATAATTTTCAAGGTTCTAGGTTATCAACGGATTCGATTTATCTCAAACTTCTATTTCAGGTATTTGAAATAGGATAAACGAAACTAGTCATGGCGAGCATTGTGATAACGCAAAATAGTCATTTGAGACACCTGTACCATTTGCTCTCAAAGAACGTCTGTCCCCTACCTCGTGCGACGAGGTGTTACTCAAACACGGGTGCGAGCCCTGTGGGCGAAGGGCCGGCCAAAGTGCTAGCCGACAAAGTGTCCAGAGGGGATTTGAACCGGGACGATCATCAGAGAAAAGTAACCGAAAGCCTAGAAAGGGTGTACCAAGAATTGAGGGATTACAAACCCCCGAAGCGTAGCTTCTGGAATAAATTGATTGGCGTAGGTAGGGGGCGAGGAAAAGGAAAGAAAGACGATAATACGCCAAAGGGATTGTACCTCTATGGAGCCGTGGGTGGAGGTAAAACAATGTTGATGGACCTATTCTATAACTGCTGTCAGGTATCTGCTCACATCTTAAAGTAGATTACATGCGAAGTCAAGAGCCAGAAATATTTAGCGCAATGCGATAGATAAATGAACTAAATCAACTCAACTTTTTATTTAATCTATATTTTACGTGTCTATATCATACGTATCTATATTTTACGTCTATATATCTGTGTCATGTGCAAAAAAAACTCTCAGCGATCAAAACTAGAACCATTCGAGTCCGTCGCAAACCTTGTGACCAATGAACCGAGGTCGTAATGTACTTGGAATCTGTATAATCGTTCGAAAACAATTCTTGTTTACATGCAGACCTGTAAATAACATGTTTTCATCCGTAATTTGGTGGAAGCCAAGTTTTTAACGCAAAACCTGAGCGCACTACAGTAGAACGTCAATTATCCTAATGGAAGATCATTCGTATCATCAATCAGCCAACTCGCTAATTATATGAGTAGTAATTTATCTAAATCATATCACAGTTGTCAACTGTCTGGATCGTCAGTCATCCAAATCGTCAATTATCTGGATAGTCGGCTATATATGTTCTCAATTATCTGTATCGTCAGTTATCCCACTTGTCAAGTATCTAAATTGTCAGTTATCACAGTCGTCAATCATCCAGATCTTCAGTCACCCAACTTTTCAATTATCTCACCCGTCAATTATCTCAAGCCTGAGTTATCGCAGCCGTTAATCTTCTAGATCTCCAGTTATCCCACTCGTCAATTATCCCAATTCTGAGTTATCGCAGCCGTCAATCTTCTAGATCTCCAGTTATCCCACTCGTCAATTATCCCAATTCTGAGTTATCACAGTCGTCAGTGATCTATATCTTCAGTTATCCCACTCGTCAATTATCCCAATTCTGAGTTATCGCAGCCGTCAATCTTCTAGATCTCCAGTTATCCCACTCGTCAATTATCCCAATTCTGAGTTATCGCAGCCGTCAATCTTCTAGATCTCCAGTTATCCCACTCGTCAATTATCCCAATTCTGAGTTATCGCAGCCGTCAATCTTCTAAATCTCCAGTTATCCCACTCGTCAATTATCTCAATTCTGAGTTATCACAGTCGTCAGTGATCTATATCTTCAGTTATCCCACTCGCCAGTTATCTAAATTCTGAGTTATCACTGTCGTCAATTATCCATGTTATCAATTATCTGAACGACGATATGATACATCCAAATATTCATTCATCCAAACGATTGCAGTCATTTCAATTAATTCAGACATTCAATCGAATCAGATTTTTTATTCTCTGACCGACGTTCATGATCCAGACATTCCATCAAACGGATCAGCGTTTTGTTTTTCCCCATGGAATGTGAGTGTTCGATTATCCGATTCAGTCGAGTTTGGACAATCGACGTTCTACTGTGTCCCGTACCACATTCTTTATCAATTTTCCGTTACTATTATCAATTAGAGAGAAAAAAAACATTCTTGGCTTTTCATTTGGATCGATTGTATCTCCTGCGTCTTTGCAGCCAGCTGTTCGCGGCATGTTCTGATTCTCTGCCGCTTTCTTACAGGTTGATAAAAAGCAGCGGGTTCACTTTCACTCCTTCATGTTAGACGTGCACGGAAAAATTCACGACGTTAAGAGAAACGTTGTGAGGGATCACAGCAGCACCAAGCTTCAACCCTTTGATCCTATCGCGCCGGTCGCCGAAGCTATCAGCGAAAAAACTTGGCTGTTATGCTTCGACGAATTTCAGGTAGAAGGAGATACTCGATCGATGGAAGAATCGATTGAATAATTGGAAATCTTGCTGTCCAGGTCACCGATATCGCGGACGCCATGATCCTGAAGCGACTGTTCACCGAGCTATTCGACAACGGAGTCGTAGTCGTAGCCACGAGTAACAGAGCGCCTGACGAATTGTATAAAAACGGATTGCAGAGGGCTAACTTCTTTCCCTTCATTCAGATCCTCAAAGATCATTGCCAGGTCGAGGCTTTGGACTCTGGCGTTGATTACAGGCAGAAAATAGGTCCTGGAAAGGACAAAAATTACTTTATGTGAGTCGACGAAGGAAATAATGATCTTCAACGGCGCGATATTGACTCGTTATCGATCTTGATTTCAGAAAAGGACAAGACAGCGAAGACGGAGTAGATAAATTATTCAAGTACTTGTGCTCAATGGAGAACGACGTCGTCAGACCGAAAACCATCAGTATTAAAGGCCGCAACGTTACGTTTGCAAAGACTTGCGGGCAAGTCGTTGACTCCACTTTTGAAGAACTTTGCGACAGGGTAAAAATTCGTATTACATACAACTCAAGTTCACCAAATCCAGATCTTAACGTTATATTTCTCATTTACAGCCCCTTGGAGCCAGCGATTATCTGCAACTCAGCCAATTCTTTCACACTGTGATCATACGCGACGTACCTCCGCTGAATTTTAAGCTCAAATCTCAGTCGAGGAGGTTTATCACGCTTATCGATACCCTATATGACAATAAGGTGAGACTTGGGATTAAAAAACGGAAAATCGAAGTAAAATTGCCAATCTTACGATTCTTGTTCCACTCGTCACAGATCAGAGTCGTTATATCCGCGGCTCTACCTCACAAGCAGTTGTTCACTCCGGACGGAGAGAGCGAATATACGGATGAGAAACGAATGCTGATGGACGATTTGAAGATCAGCATCGGTTCGGTACGTTGTTTAAAAATATTTCGATGCTTTGAATATGCGAATAATAAAATAACTCTTATCGTGTACTTTTACTTCGCAGGAGGATCACAAATCGAGTATATTCACCGGGGAAGAAGAATTGTTCGCTTTTGACCGTACGGTTTCTAGACTATCAGAAATGCAGACTAGAGATTATTGGGAACAATGGGAACAGCATAGATAGATAGAGCCCAAAGAGAGTTTAGTTTGAATAAAAGAGATTAATAATCGAATTGATATCAATAAAAGTAACGATTACATAGACATTATTTTTTTTTTTTTACACTTTGGTGTACGGTACAAATTCAAATTATATAAACCATCCATCGACGACCAACGTAGGATTAGAATATTTACGAGATCAGAGTCAAGAAGCAATATCGTCGATAAAAAATGAAATCAATTGTGTTCAATTTATGGGTAATAATTTAACTTAGTATTTATTATAGTAGGATAAAAATAGTTGTTGGAATAATTTAGTATTCCAAAAACGAAACAAAGCAAAAAAATTACTTGTAAACTCTGTTTTATTGCGTTTTAGTCGAAACATAATAGAATATAAATTAAATTAGAATAGGTACACAAAAATAATAACTACTATTATTTAAATTTAATGATATTTCGTTTCTTTTTTTTCTCTCTGAATAAACTTTCGGTAAAATGTGTAAACATTGAAAAGTACTTAAAACAGCCTTCAAACATTACAGAGCTAGGCTTTAACATAAAGCTACTATCGTGACATTTATTCAATTCATTATATTATAACTGAAACAAGAAAAACTTAACAAGGCGCGATGATGAATGAATTTTCGCGATCAAGAATACCTAAAATTGCAGAACTGTGAATTTTCAATAGACTTTACTCTGGTGAAAATTCTATCAAACAAGTTTTAAAATTAGACATTCTTTGCGTAACGTGACCTAAGGCTAATGAAAGTGATTGATTTATTTTTAAAAGTATATTACTTAAATACGAAATAATATTTTGGCACATTGTTCATATTGCTTTGGGATCGTCCGCAGACTGTGACAAGAAATTGACATAATAATAATAATAATAAAAAGATTATGAAAAAAAACTATACGAATAATAAACTAAAAGATAATAGAGCATCTCAATTATCATAAAGAATGAACACAATTCTAAGATAATAATAAGTTATATGATATTATTATTTCTCTTTGTTGAAAACATCGTTAATAAAATGAGCAGACTATCGTAAGTGGTCTTGATTCTTTGAGAATACCAAAATAGCCATCTAAAAGAAGCCAAAGAGTGTGTGATGTAAGTTTTATATATAGAATCGAATTATTCCACCGAAGTAAACAATTTTTTTTTCCCTTTCTTTTAAATAATACAATAAATTGTTGAAAACGGTGGAGAAAGTAACGCTGCCAGAAGGTATTCTGCGGAGTTGTTATCGTCAATAATAATAATATACGAACTAAAATAAAAAGTAAGAAACTAAAATTTCAGGAGTCACACAAAACCTTGACTTGTGAGCCTAAAATTACCACAAATGAAAGTTTTTTTTTCCACCCAACCACCGGGTGGAATTTGTGGTAATTTTAGTCTCCGTCAGGGTGATGGAACCGCTTAGAGTTCAAAAACGTTGCATAGAAAAATTGTTGACCTCCGTTGTGCCTCTGAATCGTAGAAGCGAAGAATAATCAACGGTGTAGCAATATTTTGATAATTTGTTCATTTTTCATAAGTTTTTCTTTTTTTTTTTTTGTTGATTTTCTCTCTTTTTTATGTTAAAAATAAATACTGATATAATATTTCTGTATACTGCAAAAACTTGTACGTAGAGTTTATGTTATTATAAAACGTTAAATAACATTAATTTATTATCTATCGAACTTTAAAAAGCTTCTGGGACGATAGTTTTTATCTATTATATAGACTTTTTTTTTTTTTTTTACATGACTAGTGTCTCGCCGAACTGATTTTACGAGTCAGTCAGCAAAATTCATTCGTTTCCTGTCAACTTTTGTGTCAAAGTCACAGGCAGCGGCGTTGTATTACGATCCGCTGCGGACTTATCCTTGCAACAATTTTGATTCGAGCCCCGTTGCAAGTGTTGCATAGTTTTAAGACAGACTATAAAGCAGCATGATCTGCAGCCACCTGATCCATTATCGCACAGACAATCGCTTTCCAGACAAGCCACCAGATCGCTGGTTGTTATTTTTCTCAGAGAATCTTGTTTGAGTTCGCCTACGGACGTCGTGGATAAGATCTCGCTGATTTCGTTGGGTTTTAAAAGAATCCCTTCGCCGCTGTTCAAATTACTATCCGTCCAACATATCGACTGAATTTTATTTGCAGAATTTTTCGATTTCTCCAAGCTCTTGCCGCTACTTTCGACTCTAGTTTTACCCTCCGTTCTATCATCGATACTAGCAATCGACTTTCCACTTTGTACAATTTTCAAAGATTCGTTGGCGGGAGTCTCGTCCAATTTTCCCTCGCCGCTGCGACAGCTTTTTTTCTCAAAATTCTTTTTCCCGCAGCAACTCTGCTCCTTGTTGTTACCGCAATCGTTACAATTCCCGTCGCACTTGCATTTTGATGCGCTCTCAGATTTGCTCCCGCACCCGCAACGGCTGGTTGACAATTTTTTTCCGCTCGTTTCCTCCGGGCTGTCGGTTTTCTTATTCGGTATAATGTTTGGTAGAATGCTGTCCGACCCCTCGGGAAAGTTTTTGGTAGTGATCATATTCTCGATCTGGATGCTCGCCTCGCAGAACTTTCTCCCGTTATCGAGTACGACGCAACGGCAGGATTCCTTGTCTATACAATTCTCCATCCTCTCAATATCTATGTACTCCGACTCCATACTCTGACTAATGCAGCCGCACGTACATTCTTTGGCTTCGTCGCCGCTATCCTTTGCCCCAAAAGTATCGCCGTATGTATTAAAGTTGTTGACGATCGAAACTTCCTGCTCTATCGCCAGCCGGACACCGTTTGCCCGACCATCTCCGCTGTCCAAGTGCTTGAATTCGTCATTTTTCTCTGCGCCACCGGCGGAGAAACGGTTCTGGCAATTCTGAACGCTGTCGCACTTGCAATTGACGCATCTACAGATATCAGCGTCTGCAGTTATCTTGTGTAAAATATTTCCCTCGTGTTCGGCGATGCTCGTAACGACTTTTATATTCTCCGTCGCATCTATGGCCGCTGTGAGATTGACGTTGCCTTGAAAATCGGCTCCCAGTTCCAGGGGATACGGCTCAGGGCCTGCGAGATCCACCAGAGAATGGACGGCGGTAGGGAAGGCATTGAATTCGGACCAGGATTCCGTCCTCAAAGAGGGCGCGGAGGCCAGAGCCATAACGTCAATCCAGGGCGACGGGATCTCTTCTTCGGAAGCTATGGCCAGTTCCACCGCCTCAGAGTTGTTTCTAATCTGGTTCAAAAGGCTGCTTCCGGTATCACAATTCTTATAAATGGTGTCTGAATATGTTTCTGTACAGTTAGGCTGCTTAGGAGTGTTATTTTCAATATTTATACGCTCGACGCACTCGAATATTTGATCAGGGCTACGATTTTCGCTGCTGTACGGTAAATCCAACTCTTTAACGAACGGAGCTGGATCGTTGTACAATTTATCGTCGTCGATTATGGGATTGTTCGGATAAAACGCCGGGTTTTCGCAACCAATAGCCAAACCATTGACCGGTGTTTCGTCGCTCTTGTACCGTTTGGGATTATCAGAAAAGATTTTCGACTCCGAAATCTGTGCTATCGTATTTTGCAGTCCGTTCTGCATTATTTCTTGCTGTAAATTGAGTCCGTCCAACTGCCGTTGGTCTTCTATCGAAATAGGCAGCAAGACTTGGCTCGTCAAGCCGGTATTCTGGCCATCGGGGTTCGATATTTGGTCGAATATCTTCAGTTTATCGTACTCCCCGTTATTGTTTAGAGCGTCGATCGTATCCGGAGAGAATTCGTTGACGATACTATTGCTCGGAATCGTCAAGAGCTCGATATCGCTTGAACTATTTCTCAAATCGTTCTTATCGTCGTTCTCGCAATTCCGCGTCGAAATGTAAGTCACGTTTTCGTTGCCTTGATCAGTGTCTAGACTCAAAGGTATGATCGTATAAAATGGTGAGCCGCCGTCGCTCAGTTCCTTGATCTCAATTTTCGCCTCGGCTTGACGACTGCCGCCTTTTTTCACCGCTTTTGGGTCCTCCTTCAGTTTCTGCAACGAGATATAATCAATGTTAGAATCGAATCGGCCACATATCTCTGATATTGATCACGTACCACGGTTTCGCTCTGTGTGATTTTCTTGTGGGTTTTTATGTGGCTTTTCAAACTGTGCGGAGTCGTGAAGGATCTTTTGCAGTAGATATAGGAACAAGTGTAGGGACGTTCGCCGGTATGCGTTCTTTTGTGAGTTTTCAGATGATGAGAAGCTGTGAAGGCTTTGTCGCATCCCTTCTCTCTGCATCTGCAATATCATTGACAAAAAAATGGCCCCATTAAAGGATGTTGTAGCTTGTTGAACAAAATAAAATGATGACAACGTACTTGTAAGGTCGTTCTTGGGTGTGAGTCCTAACGTGTTTCTTGAGATCGCTTAAGGTTGTGAAAAATTTAACGCATCCTGTTTTTTCGCAGTTAAAAGTATTGCCGCTGTGTAATCTTTGGTGAGCTCTCAGTCTGTATAATGTGTTGAACGCCTTTTCGCAACCTTCGTGATTGCATTCGAATGGTTTTATCTTTGTATGAACTCTAATGTGTATTTTCAGGCTGTAAGAAGTTAAGAACGCCTTGCCGCAATCGGGATCTGCGCATTTGAATCGATACTCACCTAAAAAATAAAAAAAAAAAACATTTGAAACAAAAACCTTATTAGTTTATTGAATTTGTATAATTAATTATACATTTTTATACGAATTTATACCTCAAAATTCAAGAAAAAAAGGAATTGCTGTTTACTTACTCGCGAGGATCCTTGGAAAGCACAATTATTCAAATGTGGATTAGTAGATAGACAAAAATGCATTATGGAAGATGTTAGTTCGAACGACACACTGAAAAAGCAGAACAATCTTTCACTCAAAAAGCAATGATTAAAAAAAATGATAATAAATAATTCTGGATACATTTCCAACGGGCAAAGTACCAACTCCCTGAATGAATCGTCTAATAATAGACGGGAGTGTTTCTCTCGATCGGAGTTACAAAAATGAAATTCTATAAATAAATTGCCGAAGCTGTAATAGGTTCCACATTATTCTCAAAGGGACTCGTTACGTGAATTCGCCGATTATTCAACGCGGATAAACACAAGCCAGGCATGATGAAAAAAAAATCCTCGTTACCCTTGTGAGTTTTCATATGCGTCCTAAGATTTCCGACCGTGCTGTAGGTCCTGGTACAACCGTCGTATTCGCAAGTGTATCGACTGATGTGTTTCTGGTTAGTGTCAGGATCCGTGCTCTCAATGGTGATGGTAGCGTGCGAAGGATCGTCGGGCATTGAATCGTTGTGTCCGGGATGAATCCGCATGTAGATCTCATCGGAACTGATCGTGTGATATATGTACCTGACCATAAGCAAGCAACATCTCGAGTAATCTTGTCAATTTCTCTGAGATAATAACAGCCCGAGAACGAGGCTGAGTGCGATAACATCTAAGAACTAAAAATACGTCTGTGCACATTTTCGGGCGTATGAGTAAAATCTTCGACTTTGATGTATTGTTACACGAGGACAGTAGCCTGATTTTTATTTATAGATCGTTGGAGATTTTCAGGCAAAAATCAACGTCCGTCGGCTACTATTTGTTTACAATGTTACAATCAGACCCTTGAGTCACTCGCTGACGGACGATTGTGTACGACGGAAAGATAAGATACTGCGACAACGGAGCCGAGGAGCTCCGGAATTTTAATAAGCGCCTCGACGGCGACGAATTTGTCTAAATATTTACATTGACCATATGAGGCCGATTAGCTGAATAGTCGGTTACGATATAATTGGATAATGATATCGATTATTCAAAGTTCGATTAAAAAATGCGGTTTGTTTATGTTATCATTACGAGATCAAGTTTTGTGAAAAATGGTAATGCCCTTATATGGGAATGAGGTAATCGAAGCGTTAGGTTAGACCGACACCGATCGTTTTTTGTGGTTATCGGAGCCCGCGGGTCGTGAGGGATGCTGAAATTATCGGGTGAGTGATGATTGAGTGGTTAAATCTTACCCAGTATTGTCATCCCTGAGTTTTTCCATGTACGAGGAACTCTCGTCGGACAATTTTCCATAATTAATTGTCGATGCCTGGTCGTAGACCTTGCCGAAACTCGTTAAATCCAAACTATCGTCTAAACAGTCCTGCAGGTCGTGTGTCACTAATATATTGTCAAAATTACCGTCAACTTTTTCGGAATTTGTATCAGAGCTGAACTTATCACTTTCCCATGTCGCCATCTTTTTTCCGGCTGCTAGACACGCACGCACGCAAACAAACAAGCGATACACGACTCGCGTATAGGGTCGATTCAAAATTGTATACAGGGTGGAATCCCTACGATTATACAGTCCGAAGTTGGCTAAGATCGAACTTCTGAACCTATCCAACTGTCTCAAAGCTCATTCATCGATTCTAGCCAACTTCAGACTGTATGGAATTCACCCTGTGTATACAATAAAGGTGCATTTTCATAAGCCGCTCGTTCTGGCGATAGCCGTGATCACGTGACTATACGATTGTCGTTTGTTGGAACACGTGACAACCTCTGTTATAATGAATATCAGGCTATACGGTGGTTTTCTAATATATTTATTGTGGATTGAAAAGTAATGTTATCGGCTATGTATTGTATAATTTTTAATTTCTAATTTTCAATCTTAGGGTCGTTCACACCTTCAAGGTGCCTTTTCATGCTGTCGCTAGTCGCTCATTTTAGCGACAAATGGATGACGTCATCTAATATATCGCCGTGGCAAATTTAGTCCATGAAAAGGGATCCGTCGCTCATTCCAGCGACGATCGCTCATTTTCAGCGACTAATAGACTTGTGACCGAATTACAAGATTGAAAATTAGAAATTAAAAATTATGCAATACATAGCCGATAACATTACTTTTCAATCTGAAATAAATATATTAGAAAAGCATCGTAGAGCCTGGTATTCGTTATAACAGAGGTTTACGCTATTGAAATTTTACAATACATAACCGATAACATTACTCTCTTCAATCGAAAAATAGATATATTTGAAGGACACCCTGTATGAACTAAAATTTTGATCACTCATTTTGAATTGGCGTGCTCTTGAGCGACCACACAAAAAGCTGAACAATTTCAGCTTTTATTACGGGTGTTATTATGTCGCTAGCGAAAACCGTGTAGTCACGTGTTCCAACAAACGACGATCGTATAGTCACGTGATCACGGCTATCGCCAGAAAGAGCGACGTATGAAAATCCACCTTAATATTCAAACCATGGCTCGTCGAACCCTGCAAATAAAAACATTTGAATGACTATTATGTCTCTGCTTATTTTATTTAAAAGACTTTGTTGTTCCTTTTTTCTACTTTTGTTTTATTTGTTAGTTAAGTTTGTTACAGGACCTACGTGAATAATTATTAACCCGTTATCAATATCATATTTATTTAGATAAAAATATATAATCAAACATGTTTATTATGCTTATTTAATTTCAATAAATAATTGTACAGTATTTTTTTGGTAAATAGTATAATTGTAAAATAAGATAAATGTAGACCTAAAATCCTGAATGCATAAATAAATATCAATATGAATATCAATGTTACATTTTTTGGCTCTATAAAGATCTACGATGTAGATAATAAGAATTAGATAACAAATTTTGCATTCCTAGCGTCTAACTATTGACATCTAGCTCTTGAAGCACAGGCGGTCGCCATGTCCGAGTGACGTCACGTGGCGCTCGAGCGCTCACTGTTCACAGCAGTGCCTCCATTGCTTTCTTTGTTGTCTATGGTCTCTTTTCCGTTCAGAAATCCAAGATGGTAAGTTCGCTCTGTGACTGTACAAAGAAATCTTATAACATCGACGAAATGTCTGACCCTCGTATCCAGTAAATGCCTAAATATCCAAGTGGAATTATCGCAGCGGCTATATACGACAGTATTTTGTGAAATATCGAGGATCTGAGTGTGATAACCGTGTCTCAAGTGAGCGTGTGCTTTCGCCGCAGTCGGTCTCGCGTGCTGCAACGCTGATATTGTGGTCATTACTTCAAAGAGAATATCTCTCACTCAGAGTCTTTCTCAGAACCGTATAAAAAATCCTTGCGGTGTCTTTGAGGCCCCGATTATCCGATAGACCGAGCCGGTGCCACCGGGATGAAAACAATCCTCATAACCGCGTTTTGACAGTTTAAAAATGACAAATTTTCACAGCTGTAGATACAAACGGCTCTCAATTCGATCACAGACAATTACTTTGCGATTTTATCATCGATTTCGATGTAGTTAGCTGCTCCGAAACTCCGGATGTATCGACATAACCTAAAAACTTTGATGTGGTGCCTGATTTCGGTCATATTTTTCAGGCTCGAGGACCCAAAAAGCACTTGAAGCGTCTGAACGCGCCCAAGGCATGGATGTTGGACAAGCTCGGAGGAGTTTACGCTCCTCGTCCATCTACCGGACCCCACAAGCTGAGGGAGTCTCTACCCCTCGTAATCTTCCTTCGTAACAGGCTAAAGTACGCCCTGACCAATTGCGAAGTGAAGAAAATCGTGATGCAGCGTCTCATCAAAGTTGATGGAAAGATCCGTACCGATCCCAACTACCCGTCCGGATTCATGGGTGAGTTACGGAGCCTCGATTTTTTAGAAGAAACACTCGCTGCTCGAAGCTATGGTAGTTCGTCTTGAAAAATACCGTGGTCAAAAGCTAGCGGATATTAAAATCCGCTTTATGGTCACAGATGGACTGAAAATTGGTCCAATTTGTATTACCCAAAGTGGAGACAAAACGATTTAACGAAATTATCGATTCTCTTTGTCTACAAACTTGACTCAACAATTATTTCAACTGTTTCTAAAGAAAACTCTTGTTTCCTTACAGATGTCGTTACCATCGAAAAGACCGGTGAATTCTTCCGTCTGATCTATGACGTCAAGGGTCGTTTCACCATCCACAGAATTTCCGCCGAAGAAGCCAAGGTGAATAAACCGAGGCTGTTGAATCGATTATTCTTCGCTTCCGGCGACTAAATTATCCGTTTATATTTTTCAGTACAAGCTCTGCAAGGTCAAGCGTGTACAAACTGGCCCTAAGGGAATTCCATTCCTCACCACCCACGACGGTAGGACCATCAGATACCCCGACCCCTTGATCAACGTGAACGACACCATCCAGCTGGAAATTGCCACAAGCAAAATCCTGGACTCCATCCGTTTCGACTCTGGTAATTGTCCAGGAAGACGTTTACTTGTTTTGAAATGATTATCGAATGTTCTTTTCTTTTTTTCCAACAGGAAACCTGTGCATGATCACCGGAGGAAGGAATTTGGGACGTGTAGGAAGCGTCGTTAGCCGCGAGCGTCATCCTGGATCTTTTGATATCTGTCACATCAAGGACTCTCAAGGACACACTTTCGCCACTAGGTAATTATGGCTATGATTGTTCGGTCGATAACTGTTACGTGGCCATATCGAAGCCGAGGCATCTCAATATCTCGAGTTGTCTTGGTCAAAAGTTGGCCGATATCAAATAAAGACCCTCCTAAAGGTCACTGACTGGCCAATTGAATAGCCTTTTCGTATCACCCAAGGAGGATACAAGAATATTGAACAATTCATCAACCATAGAGGATCGTTTGAGTCGATTTTTAATGATTTTTTTCATTTTCTCTCAATCAACAGGCTGAACAACGTGTTCATTATCGGTAAAGGATCAAAGGCCTACGTTAGCTTGCCAAAGGGCAAGGGAGTAAAATTGTCCATTGCCGAAGAACGTGACAAGAGGTTGGCTTCCAAGGGTGGAAACTAAATGTAAATTTTCAAAACAAAATTCAATAAAACTAAGTTGTTCTTGGTGACACAAAAAAAAAAAGTATTATTTTTATTCAGTATTCACCAAATATCCTCAATTTATCTTAATAATAATAATAATAAAGATTTTTTTGTTTCCAATTTTTAATATTTGTAGAATGTACCTTACATTCAGTTATGAATATGCTAGAGTCGATATATTTCAAAACATCGTAATTCCATTTGGATAATAAACAATATTTTTTCGTTTTTTCCATACGATTTTAATTATTTTATTCGCTAAAATAATAACAGTATAACTTATTCAATATGGATTTATCAGATATTGAAGTCCTTTTCATTTTCTATTTTTCATAACTTGTAAAAATGGAGAAATTAATTAATTATTCAATATTTCGTTTGATTATTTAAACCAAGCCTAATATTCACGGGCTAATCCGTATCGTTACCTCTCACACTCACTCTCTCTCTCTCTATATATCTAATTGAAAATAGTAGTATATCGATCAAGATATACATATTTATACTATGATTATGCTAAGTTTTATTAAGAAGTAGGAGCCTTCATTTTACAGAGGAATCGCAACTGCAACATCTTGACTGCGTCTGTACTCAGCTTAACAACGCCCTCCTGGTTATCAATGGAGAGTAATATCCCCACAGCTTCTCTATCCTCTCCGACAACAACCTTAACTTGATCACCTCTGGAAGGTACAACCGGCTCCAATTGCTCACACAGTAGATTAACGACCCTGTCTTCCGCGGGTAGAAACACCGAGCACATACCACCCTGTAATACGAAACAAATATAAGTCAGTTGAATGTGAACAAATCGGGGATTCCCCCCGTTATTTCACCGAATCTCACCGAAATTCCGCGGATCACTCCCTGCTGACCAGCCAACGCTGGGTCCTGGTGAGAATCGCGTATTCTAACTTCGATGTCGGTCGTGTGCCAGTCGGAACCGATTATCATTCCGCTTCCTGCCCCAGTGTCCAGCCCCGCTCCGGGTGTTTGGGGATTATAGGGACTTCCAGCTACTCCTAGAATTGAAAATGTTCAATTATTCGTCAGTATCGAGGAATTTTTTATCCATTATCGACGTCAAATTACCAGGAGTCATAGGACTGTATCCCATGGGCGAGGGCGAGGCAAAAGCGCCGTGAGGACTGGTCGTGTATCCGGTTCCCGAGGGCGACGGTGTGGCCACATATCCGGCCGGACTTGGGCTAGCACTCGCGCTAGCAGCCGGACTAGGACTAGGCTGATAGGGGCTATAGCTCTGCTCCGATCCGTACATAGTCCCGGGTGTCTGAGGAGTGAATGGTCCTCCGGCGGATGGATACCCAGCGGCGTATCCCGGAGAGCCTCCCTCATCCATGTTGTATCCGTCAAAGTCGTTGGTTCTAGCCGGAGTATTAGTCACGGTTGGATCCCAGGCTCCCGATTGACCAGGGGTCCTCGATCCGTCGTGAGAAGGAGTCATAGAGCCGTAATGAGGGGTGCGAGAACCGTCTGGAAACAGAAACGAGATTGAATGAGCCACTATGAGCTGAAATATCGCATTTTAGATACTCACTTTCGTACATAGGCGTCTGAGAGCCGTGCATCGGAGTCTTTGAACCGTCCCTGGCGTACATCGGGGTCTGACCACCGGCCGTGTAGGCAGGGGTGCTGTTCCTGTTGTAGCTGCTGAATCCTCCATCCTTGGTCGGTACTCCGACGTTCGCGATGTGAGATCGGTCGACCGATATAGTCTGGCATGTGGAGTGGAGTTCAACACGGGCCGTATTCTCCGTAGCGTCTTTGACGATCCCGACGTTTCCCTTGTAGGGACCTCCCGTTATCTTTATCGTAGTTCCTATCAGTTCTCGGTCGCGTCTGGCTCCTCCGCCTCTGCCTCTTCCTCTTCCTCCGCCTCCCCCGCGCCCTCCGAATCCACCGCTAAAACAGAAATAATTTTTACGTTAGGAAAGCTGAAGAGGTTTCGGACTCCCTTCGGTCACCCACCCGCTGGGATGCATCGGAGATGCGATCCTGGGAGACATGAATCCTGACGATGGAGACATCGCGGGTCCCATTCCGGATTTGTTTCCCCCAGCTAACTGGAGGTGGCGAGTTTTGCAGACGAATATTCCTCCGTTGTCTAGATACATCCTCGAGTGAAGGAAGGCGAAGCTTCTGTAAAGGTGTTTGATCTCTCCGCCTCTACCCGCGTGGGGTCCGTCGATGACCTTGACAATGTCCTTTTTCTGTATCGTATTTTGCTGGGAGTCAAGAGCCACAGCGTTTCTGTTCTCGCGTCTTTTGGTCAGCCCCTGCGGCCTGGCCTCCACGACCTTTCCGTGCATCGACAGAACGTGGAAATTTTCACGTTCCAGACGGACGATTACCCCGACAGTCTGGACGTCCAGCTGGACCAAATCGCCCCACTGGAATTGACCAAGGCTGTCAACCCCCGTGGCCATGTCCGAGCAGAGCTGTAAATCTCTCGGTAGGACTTCAAGCTCGTGCATGGACAGGTCGGAGAAAAGAACGACCCGGTTTTGTTCGACGCGTACGATCAGTCCAGTGTCTCCTTCGTATCTTCCTGCCACGACCTTGGCGTGATCTCCCATTCTGAAATACTTCCTGAGCTCGTTGGCCTGGAATTCTAGGGCTTCTTTGAGCTCCTCGTGCTTCGGCATGACCATGATCATGTTTCCGTCTATGGAAACGATCTTTCCCTGTAGATTCATCAACTCTCCTTCGCAGACTTCGACGTTGTCTCCGTTGCTGAAGGAGTGGGTAACCGCCTGGTCCTCCTTTCCGGCTGAAAGACCCGTCGTCGGGGTCCCGCTCAACTCTATGTCTATGCCTTCCGGAGCCTCTTCGAATCTCTCGAGCTCGGAGAGCGTCGGTTTGACGCCTTCGGCTATAATCGCGCTGGTGGTGAAGTTCTTGTACAGAAATCCTTTTCGGCTGTATCTGTTCCCTTCGAATATCAAGAAATCACCGTCGCTCGTTACTTCGCCACCGATTGCGCGTATTGCTTCAGGATCAAAGGGTTTTGCGGGTGGTCGTCTCTTCTTCTTCCGTTTCAGAGCCTCGGACTCGCTTTGAGCTGTTCTCAGCGCCCCTCTCGGTCTCGTGTAGTCGATTCTCGGAAGTAGCTTCAGGTGAACCTGGTTCTGGGCGAGATCCACGTAGTCCACTTGCGCTATGTCGTCCTTGTAGATTCCCCGCTTCAGACGGACCCACTGCTTAGCCTTGAGCCCGGTCTGCTCTTTGACCACGCGCAGTACGTCCGTCATCTCCTTGATCGGGACCATCTGCTGCTTCCATATCCCCATTCTGAGATTGCCCACGTTCTCTATCACGGCTTTTACGTGGGGTTGTTTGTAGGCTTCGATGTAGATGTAGCCCTTGACTCCCTCGGGTGCTACTACCGATTTTATCTGCAGCGGTTCTCCTGTTGGGGACGAAAATTGAATTTAGATTCCGATTCGGGCGATGACGAGCGAACGAATCTCACCGGAAAACTGATAAGTTATGAACTTTCTCATCAGGAGTAGAACCGTCGCCTTTTCTTCCCCTATTCGACACTTTATCATCCATAAATTGGGGTCTTTGACACCCGGGAGAAGAGTTTGCTGCGTTATTTCGTCACTCATCTCTTCACCGCCGTCTCCAAAGTGTCGAGCGACGACCGATTCGTCGGCGTACTTCTTTCGGAGGTACTCTTCGATCTCATCTTCTTTTTGGGAGCTGTAATTGAAGGGAAGAATTTTTTCATACTCGATAAGCACGGACTTAGATTTATCCGAACTCACTCCCAGAGATTAGTGCCTCTACGTCTTCCTTCAATTTCTCTCGCAGTCGGACCCAGCTCGTCCACCTCATTACCGACTATGCCGATCTCTTGGGCTCCGTCCTCCCACTCCTCGTCATCTTCTACTTCGTCGTCGACCTCAGCTTCGTCAATGATAAAACCACCGAATCTGTATCAATGAAAACAGATTTTAGGAGATCCGATGACTACGAAGTTCAGTCTGGAGGCTCTAAATTTCTGTTTCAGCATCGATTCCTTAATTTTTCGATCTGGGAGACAGAAAAGAGCGAAAATCACCCCCTTCACCTGTCTTTCTTCTTCTTTTTCCTACTGGGTCTGTCGTCATCCTCGTCTTCCTCCTCGTCATATTCGCTGCTGCCGTCTAGGTCTTCTCCTGAAATATTGAAACAGGATTTAGTGAATCTTGCTGCATTCTATGATCCTGAAACCGACCTTCCGGTTCCTCCTCGGGTTCGGGCTCCTCCTCGTCTCCGGAACGGGCTTCTTCAGCCTCGTCCGCACGGTGATTCCCTCCGTCGTCGGATCTGAAATTGATTGAGATTGAAATTCGCGGTTTTGAAGATTGATTTTCGCCTCTGCTCACCCAGAACCGGAGCGAGATCGCGACCTGGACCTGGACCTGCTTTTGGAATGCGATCTGGACCTGCTCCTGCTCTTGCTTCTGGAAACGCTGCGAGACCTACGACCTCCGCTCCCGGCATCACTGCCTGCGGCTGACTTCACAGATCTGTTATCACTCTCGCTGCCTCCGCCGCGGCCTCCTGCCTCGCTGTCGTTGTCGGAGAAATTGCTGGCCTCCGAATCAGACATTTTATCGGTTTGGAGGGGAGACCGAACACCTGCGACGATAAATGGACGCGGAATTTTAATTCGCGATGGGAAAATAAATGGCAAATAAAAACGGAGCGAAAGCGAGGAATAATTAACGATAAACGGTCCGCTCCATACGCTAGGTTATTCGAGGTAGTTTGAAACGGGAATTGCGGTTTTTGGAGCCGATCAGAGGCCTCGAAAAATGTATAGGAACAGAAAAGTTTAATTTATGACGTATTTGTAGAAAGGGAAGTGAAAAACAGTGCAATTTTGTCGGAAAGAGATTGATTGAGAGCGTCAATAGTTAACGAGGAAGGGTTAGGAGCGATGTTTGGTTACCTGGATGATTATCGTGGGGAACAATACCTCGAAATAATTTTCTAAAACCGTCTAATATCTCCCACTAACCGTTAGAGTAACTGAAAACCGCAGGATTACACACACGACGAGTTTTTTTGACTGTGAGAAGAACCGTATGACATTATTTTATCGTAAAATATATATGATCGCGAGACCAAGCCGAGAAACTGAACAGTCACGTGAAGTTAACCGCGTATACAAACTCGCACAGTACGCTATCTGCCGGAAGAACGTGAAACAATTTTCATATTTTCATTTAACGCGGGAAATTCAAACGGATCGAGGGCCTAAGACTCCGATGTCTCAACGAAAGCCGAGTATAATTATTTGGGAACGAGCCGTGGCTTGTTACCATATTTTCAAGCCATTTCTGAAGTAGTATGGAATAATTTAAGGGAAATTTGTGAATTACATTCATTAATACATACACCTCTACTGTGTGTGTGTGTGCGTGTTGACGATTTATATTCATTTACTCAACTGCGAAAAGCCCTCTTACTATTATTACTCGTACTTTTTTTTCTAACTAAGTGAACATTTTACGCGCGTGTTAATGTACTAGACATAATGGTCATACATGAATTTAAACTGCCCGCGTCAAATCGGGCACCAGAATATATGCAAATGGCGCTGTTCAATTGGTTTTACTCGACGAGCGCAGAAAAAGGCGGTAGATTTTAATTTTCTATCAAAATACACTTTTATTTGGTCTTTACATACATATACATAGATATAAACTTTTTTTAAATCCGTATCGAATATTTACCGATAAAGGAGACAGCTTCAATGTTACCACTACTTAGTATACCTACCACTATACTATGTTAATAATAATTAACGGCGCTTTTCGTACATTCATATTTTGTGACGACATTAAGGGGAAAAAAATCGACGGAAAATTGTAGAAAGTGGTAGGCAAAACTGCAAACTAGTAAATTTGAGAGGGCTAATCCGAAGAAGTGTTAAAAATTGCGAAAAAAAGCGGTAGAAAAAGCTAAAAACTATTGCAAAAAAGCGGTAGAGGGATTTCGAATTTTGAAAAGACGCCGTGGCCGCCGCCATGTGGCGCTAGTGCGCATCGAGGCCGTCGCATGAGTGAGAGTGAGGCGAGAGTATCTACGCCTCTCACTCGCACTCATGCGCGGCGCGTTCGATATCGCACTAGCGCTACCTAGCGGCGGTGGTTATGACTTCTCGGACTGTAAACTCGTCTCTGCGATGCCAACGGTCGATCGTGAGGCATATAGCAGACGCCATACTGAAATTTATGTAATATTTTCATTCGTTGAATGGGTTTGAGGCAATTTTATCGATAAAAATATGGCTAAATTTATCGGTCTCGATAAATTAGCGAGACTCTTCTCAATAATTAAGGATAACGGAGGTATCAGAGGATCTCTCAAAGCATTGTACAGGTCTGTAGAAAATATATAAAGAGTTTTGAACACCGAACGATTTTTATAACCTATAAATTTGTCAGTTACGATATTTTGATCACGTTCGACGTTATTACAGACGCGATGAATTGAAATCTGGAACTCTGATAGGCGAGGACAAGTACGGCAATCGATACTACGAAAACAATATGTACTTTTATGGTAATTTTAAGAATTTATCATTACTCAACGTCCTCCTTCTCTCATACTGATCTCGAGAATCGTAAATATAAAAAAAACATCCGAGGGTCTCTCAACTTCATTCCTTTTTACCGTTTAAGGTCGCAATCGCTGGGTCAACTACGCGGACCACGTCGGTCTGAACTACGACGGCTCCCAGGTGCCCGCCGAATGGTACGGATGGCTGCACTACAAGACCGACCTTCCCCCGCACAAGGACCCGTCAAGACCAAAGTACAAATGGATGCTCGACCACACGCCCAATCCTTCGGGAACCAGGGACGCCTACATGCCCTACAGCACCACTCGCCCCAAGATCCAGGCCTGGAAGCCAGAGTAGGTCCAAAGGCAGAGGGGTACTCGGCTACGATTCTCCCACTCTCTAGTTTCATATTTATAGAGTACGTTGGATAAATTGAACATGTATCGATCAATAGTGTAAATAAAGAGAAGTCTTGATGTTGTACATTCGGCATTTATTCAATCATTGTCATCGATCAGAATTAGCGGAGCTGTGTCGTAACAGTTGAAGAAGAGGAAAGAAGAATGCACGTTGGTCTAGAGGAGGGAGAAGAAGAGAGATTTAAACGATTGTAGGGGCAATAAAAATAAACAAACAAAAAAAAAAAAGGCGCGTATACGAGAGGAAGAAATGGACGGTTTTTAATTTGGGATAATTAGGCATTCGGAGATGAAGGTGATCCGGCAATATCCGGCGAGATCTGGCGAGGTCTTGTCACCGTTTGTTTCGGCGTATCTGTGATCTAGAAGACCCGCGATCTCCTCTTGTTCCGCACGAAACTGCCCACGAAAATTAACCGGCCACCGGATTTTTGTTTTTTCCTTTCTTATAGCGAAGGGACGCGATTCAAGGTCCTCTTGCACTTTGCATCTTGTACTCGATATGTCAGCTTTAAGAAGCTTTCGCAAACTCTTTAAAGAGTTTTTAGGAACTTTGAAACAACGCCAAGTTTTTTTTTTAATAACAAAATTAAACAAAATATACAATAAAAATGACGATATCTCGAGAAGGGATCAACGGATTTGAATGAAATTTGGTACCACACGGTTTTTTGTATCGCTGATCACGAATCTGAAGTCAGTTTTGCAAAATTAAGAATAGCGGATCCGATTTGCTGAGAAAAACACTAAACAAATTCAAGATCTTACAAAAATTGTTACTCAAACATTTTTCGAACCGCTGATCAAGAATCTGATCAAGCTTCTTTTTATCTGTATTTGACACGAACCATTTGAGTTTGTGTGTATTTCATCTCTTTGCGTGTATCGAAATAAATGAATTATCGATCTTTAGAGAAGATGAGAGAATGAGGAGAGCGAGAAGCCCCGTTGATATTCTCTAATTAGTAATCAACCGTTTGGACTTGTTAGGGTTGTTCAAGCGTTACTACATCAACCGTGACTAACGTCTAATTTAATCACGAGACGGAACAATTTTTATTCTCCGTTCTTTTATGATTTATATATATTCTGTATATTTCTGGTTCTATCTAATGCTGTAACAACAATTAATACGCTTTTCTTTCTCTATTTCTTTCGTCAAACAATCGTCACGTGTCTCTCATCATCCACGCGGTACACTACTGCACGCTATTATCAATTAATAACGATCAATTTTGCCCAATATATTTTCATCAATACAATACGCCTATACTGTAATAATAAACGTCATAACAGCTTGATATCACTTCCTTCTCAATATCTTCTCTTCCTTACTTTTATTATTATTATTATTATTATTATTATTATTATTATATTTTTTTGTGTTCAATTCGTATAAAATATACTTCTAATCATTTTTTTTTTTTCACACAGAATCGATAAATACAGAGTAAAGAAAAAACACAAGAAATAAGCCATTCATGTAAGAAAAAAAAAGTTTATTAATTTCATTTTTTTTTCTCCCAAGTATTCATTAATTATATTTCGTTTCTCAAGAAAAGAAGAAGAACAAGAAGATTAAACTTTTGTTTTTTCTTTAAACAACTTGTTTTACTTTTTCTTTTCAAACTTTAATTATTAACACCTCATCAATTTCAATATATGTATACTTTTTTTTCGTCCTTCCATTAAGCAAAATTGAATTTGCATCTGTTAATTATTCGATATATATCCTTTAGCCTCTGGAGTTAAATCGACATAATTATAACAATATTGAAAGAATAATAAATCGTTTAAGCGAATTAGCTATATGCATATGAGTATGAAAAACTAAAAAATCCAAAGGATATAAAATTACGTCGACGTAGGTGCAGGTGTTAAATTCAATATTACTTTGGTCACAATTAAATTTATTTTTAAATTCTATTCTACACAATCTGCACTCGGTGCAGTATGTAGCAATTCTTTTCATTCATAGTTTATTTATTCATTTTCTCACAGTCAACCGACACTGGTAGACACGTAGGTGGGTGTATGCAGCGTTTATACGAACAGCATATGCATTCTGACTGCAGTTTAGTATTTAACCTTGGAATTAGCATCGAGAAGAATTTATTGTAGACGTGTCTTGCCCTCCCCGAGTCCCCCCTCGGTTCTCCAACTCTTTAAACCCCTCTTCGCTCTTCTCTCATCTTCTCATCTCATCTTCTCTTCTTCTTCTTATTCGTATCCCTCATAACGAGCCTGAAAGCTAGGCCCTGTTAAAAATGTGGATAGAGTTCCGGTTGAAACCCATAGAAAACATAGTCCAAACTTATCCGTACCTAATGGAATTCTATACGCTTAACCCGCAAAAGGCAAAGTGACGATTGAATTTCTATTCGTTACTGTTGTATTTCTATCGGCTCAACCATAATGTGTCCGTTTCTATACGTAATTTACAATCCAGCACCTATCCGCGTCTACCCGCAGCCGGCCGCCCCATCGAACGCCACCCGATCCTATCCGCGACCTCGCGAATAACTCTACCGGTCGCTATCCGCATCCTACACGCACTCCACACGTATCCGTTTCTATACGTAATTTACAATCCAGCACCTATCCGCGTCTACCTGCAGCCGGCCGCCCCATCGAACGCCACCCGATCCTATCCGCGACTTCGCGAATAACTCTACCGGTAGCTATCCGCATCCTACACGCACTCCACACGTATCCGTTTCTATACGTAATTTTCAGTTCAGTCCCTATCCGCGTCTACCTGCAGCCGACCGCCGCATCGAACGCCACCCGATCCTATCCGCGGCCTCGCGAATAACTCTACCGGTCGCTATCCGCATCCTACACGCACTCCACACGTATCCGTTTCTATACGTAATTTACAATCCAGCACCTATCCGCGTCTACCTGCAGCCGGCCGCCCCATCGAACGCCACCCGATCCTATCCGTGGCCTCGCGAATAACTCTACCGGTCGCTATCCGCATCCTACACGCACTCCACACGTATCCGTTTCTATACGTAATTTTCAATTCGGTCCCTATCCGCGTCTACCTGCAGCCGGCCGCCCCATCGAACGCCACCCGATTCTATCCGCGTCTACCTGCAGCCGGCCGCCCCATCGAACGCCACCCGATTCTATCCGCGTCCCGCGACCTCGCGAATAAATCTACCGGTCGCTATCCGTATCTTACATGCACTCCACACGTGTCCGCTTCTATACGTAATTTACAATCCAGCACCTATCCGCGTCTTCCTGCAGCCGGCCGCCCCATCAAACGCCACTGATCCTATCCGCGACCTCGCTCCTATAAGTACTTAAAAAATTTAGTTATTAGAAAATATTATATCATAAATGCTAAAATATTACTACGACTACTATTAACTGGCGCTGTCGCGTGGCGAGCGGCACGAACTCGCCTGACGCCGCCATATTGTTTCGATTGAATCGGTATGTCAACGGCTACGAACGCGTTGTACGGCTCGGTCAATAGTTTAGAAAAATTTGCTTCTTTTATTCACTTCTCTAACAGATTTGAACTTGAACTCGGTATCAGGTGAGTGAGTCTAACATCTACACATTTTATATAAGGATTATCGTCAAACGAAATACAGTTATACGTTCGGGCATCCCGTAACCCGCTACATAACCTAACTTTGGTCTAACGTTAATCTTTCCCACTGTCACGGAGTGACTTCCGACTCTCTGCCTGAAATTCACTCTTCAAGTATCAAACAACTTAGTTGTCTATAGTTATCTATTGCTCTACAATGTGAGAGTATAGGAGCATCTTTACCACATACGGGTCCAATATAGAATAGCCATGTAATTATTCACAAAACATAACCTTGCCCTGTAATTATTTTCACCGTCTACACTTCAGTGAAATGCACACTCAGTTTGAAATATACTTCCAACAGGATATGTTTAATGCTTACAGGCGTGATACGTCGTTGCGACATGTATTTTCTGACGATGAAAGGATCGCTGAGTCTGTCAGCGACGAGCTGACTTCGCAAGAGTACGGTTTTACTCAAAATTTCACGACTCGTACGAACATTATCACGAATTTTTGGTTTTTGTGTAAGCAAAAGGTAACATGAGGATAGGCCAGCGGCTGACTTGCATACCAAGCAAAATATGCATGATACTACTGAAGCGGCGTCGGGTGATGTTTCGTAGTTTTAGTAGTTTGCTTGTCACGCGACTTTGTTTCATATCAGAAAGCAATATTCTCTGTCCCTAGTGATAGAGCTGTTCTGTTTTGTGATCTTAAGAAAGAGTCTATAATTCCTTTCTAAGGATAGACCCTAAGAAAATTTGAAAAATTTGTCAGTTTTTATGGTATATAAAGTTAGAGTGGGAAGCTCTGGTATCCGAAAGCACGCGTCATTATCTAGACTATGGTAGTGTGGGGCCTGGTATAAGTTTCCAGGTCTCTACGACGAAGTTGAGACGCGAAGGAACCTTCCGCTAAACCCTTCCGAAGCTTTCCGGAGAGGTTCAGCGAAAGGTTCTTGCATCTCAATTTTCATTGCATGGGTTTTTACTTTTTACTATTGGACCAGGGCCTACCCTCAATTACTCCTACGGAGATTTCCTTCACATATGATCAAATCGTACCATGAATCAGTCAAAAGTATATCGTGATGTCTCTAAGACCTAGTAAAAATTCTTCAAACTAATTTTGATACTTTTCAAGTCATTGTAACATATTTGAGAAAACTACGAAATTTAAGGGAAGACTCCGGTGAAATTTTGGGGAAAAATAGGTTTTTAAATTCTGACAATATCAAGGTGGTTATAATAAGGCAATGAATTTGTAAGTATTCTTAATTTTTAACATTGGTTTAAGATGTAAATTTGTATTATAAAAATATATGAATAAATTATAGCTTCTGAAGAGGGCCCTCTTCCGAGGCCGAAACGTTAAGATGACAGTTATTTGGACCTATGACACCAATAAAGTCGAATATATATATAAATATCAAGGTGATCAAAATCTTCTTCGCAAGGTCCTTGCGCTTACACTTTCATCGCAGGAGGCTGAAATTCTTGTTATATTTGAACATAGGAAGAAAGAAAAATACGGAGTTTCGGTAATTTCAATAAAGGTGCATTATAGTGTGCGGGTGTATTATCCGTGTTATGTAGTCGAAAGTTCATTGTGCTGAATTTGACTTTAAAGCTATTCAATGAACCTGAAGCTAGCAACCATAAGTTAGCAGCCAATCATTTCAAGCTTTTCCTGAACAGAAGGATATAGTAAGATTCATGTATTTATTTTTGTAAAAGTATTCACTTTGCACAATATTTCACAAAATTTTGATACTTGAGCCTCATTGTCTGATTCCAATTGAAATCAGTACTTTTGACTGCTAATTATAGTTGCTAGCTTCAGTTTCATAGCTATTTACCATTACCGCTCGTACAAGTATAACTTGTTTCAACACATTATCCTATATCTTTTTATACTGATAATAATTATACTGTCCTAAAACATTACGGTCTTACAGAATGAAAAAACGTGTAATCGATGGTTGGAATTCTGCCTGTAATTATTACCGATACCTACTCATTTCAAAAGCTGCATGATCTTTGATAATAATAAATCCGATGATAATTTCTATACACAAATTTACACATAAAAATCGTATTTGATCATGTCTGATCATATCTGACTACATCTGATTCTATGTATGACCATACATGGTTAGGTGGGGTTATTTTTCGGATGTAAGCATGTCTGATCAGTTATAATAATTATATTATATGACCGAATATAAACATTTTACCCGGGTATTTATCACAAAAGTGATGAGGATTTAAATTGCAATAATTTTTGCCATAGTAATGGATACAATGACCCCAGTAATGAAAGCCATGGCTGCAGTAATATTCATAGGTAAATGATTCAGATACATAGTATGTCCAACACGAGAATGTAAAACTATTATTATAAAAACATGTAAAATACGTACTTCTTCATAAAATTGATATGTGCAATTAGATGTTAATGTACGCAAATAAATCTTCAGTATAGTTTTCATTATGAAGAATTCTTTCTATAATTCATCGCTTTTCATTTAGAGATGACTCTCACATTCACGAAAATATGAGTAACTCGGCCAATCTCATTATCAGCCATTGGATATTATGATTAATACTTGCATTTGGTATCACTACTCACGTGTCGATCAATCTAAATATCGAATTCAAATTCAAGTACTTATCTCAATATTCAATGACTGAAATTCCGGGGATCAGTTTTTGTGGATGTAGCATCCCATGTACATTTTATGGTGAAGGACCTGCAGAGGTCTTGAGGCTATAGAGGGCCTGTAGAGGTTTTAAAGATGTCCTACTTTGAACCTAAACGTGGAAGAAACGGAAATATCGGCCACGCTTAGGGCTAGAATAGGTCCTTTTTTCAATACAAAGTTAGTCCTCCATAGGTCCTACTATGTCCTACCAAACGTAGGAACTGCAGGCCCACACGAGGGTCTAAATTTCGACTCGGGTAATGACTCCATAAATGCAAAACGCGTTTCTATCTGTGTGTGCGCATATAGGAATTCAATTTCTTCAAATTCTGATTAGACGTTTCGTCCATCATTCCAAATAGAAGCACAGTGTAATATTGCATATGACCTGTGTAATAAACTGTTTTGTTCGTCATTACATACAGACACCTTACAGGATTTGAAAATGGCCGGCCATGCACGGCCGAAACGTAATTTTTCTAATAAACTATAATAGTAAAAAAACGATCGTCACACCCATGAATCCTCTCCTCTATCATACAGAAACCGAAAGATTTTTTATACACACATATAATCATAGTGCGTGCAGTCTACCTACGTATAGGAACCCATACGGATCCGCTCATAAGTACGGATAAAGAATGCCCGCGTATATATAAGTACGTATAGGATCCCTACGGATCCGCTCATAAGTATGAATGAAGAATGCCTGCGTATAAGTACGTATAGGAACCCATACGGATCCGCTCAGAAGTACGGATAAAGAATGCCCGCGTATATATAAGTACGTATAGGATCCCTACGGATCCGCTCATAAGTATGAATGAAGAATGCCTGCGTATAAGTACGTATAGGAACCCATACGGATCCGCTCAGAAGTACGGATAAAGAATGCCCGCGCATAAGTACGTATAGGAACCCATACAGATCCGCTCATAAGTCAGATGAAGAATGCCCGCGTATAAGTACGTATAGGAACCAATACAGATCCGCTCATTGGTACGGATAAAGAATGCCTACATGTAGAACCACATAGATGCGGATAGCTTTTCTCCCCGTATCACAGCAAGTGCAAATAGAACCAGGTAGAAACAGATAGCATTTCTGTTCATGTCACAACGAGCTGCGTATAGAAACACACAGATGCGGATACGATTTCTGTCCGCTGGTGCAGGCATATGCTGATAGATTACAGAATGATTTCTATACGTCCCTATCTGCGATTGCAGGTTCAAAAACACATAAGATACGGATAGGATCGAACCTTCTATCCGTTTCTAACGGAATTCTATCCACATTTTTAACAGGGGGTGTAACATCAGCTATGATGTGTGCGGGTGTGTGTTCGTCGTCCAATCCGATATATCATATCGTTAACATATCGCCAGCGATCTATCACCTCGCCAAACACCTTGCGGTCTGTACGCCGTCGTATCTGCACATTCGTCGAATGTGTAACTTAATTAACTCGAAGAACGTTTTGGTTCCCACGAAACCTGTTCAGTCAAACTATTTGGAACTCTTTCTTTTTTTCAAATTCTCTTTCTCATTCTAAATCTATATTCTGAAATGAAGAAAAAAGTGGATATCGAACGAGGGAAAATTAGGGAATCAATTAATTTAATTACCACTTGCCACTCGATACCCATTAGTCAGATTTCTTGTAAAAAATGTTTGTTGAAATAAGTTGAAATTTAAAAAATTTTTTGGACAAACGTGAAGTAATATTGTAAAATTTGTTCACAAAATCAAAGAAAATGCGCAATAAGGAAACAAAGACAGACACAGACATTATAGAGTTAAAGATGTGCATTAATAAGAAAATAATAATAATAATAATTAAAGGTATAGAAGAATTACTCCGAATCAGTTTGATTTTCAATGATTGGCTAATGGTAATGACAATAATGGCGGTCACAAGAGTCGTTTTCGCTCTAGGGGATATCTCGTTAGCTTCTCGGCGGTCCCCACGTCCCACATACTGTAGATATTATGATATCGCTTCAGAACCGCGGACGCGATTATATCTCGCCTCCAATTTTCCCTCTACTGTTTTCTCCATGCCTTTGGAATACCCGGGGTTTCTATTCAATATAAGTAAATAAGTGAATAATTGATCGCCACTTTCAATCATGAGGCAGAATTTATCCAATTTTACTGATTGTACTACATATAGAAAAAATAATTGGGGGCAGACTAGAAAATTCTGTGGTCAGTTCTGAAATTTTTCATCACATCAAGTTTTTTTTTTTGTTTTTCAAAATATTTAAAACGCTAATGATAAAAAATTCTGCCCGGATCGGATTGAAAAATGAAATTTTACAGAATTTTTGCAGACTAGAAGAAAAAAGAATTCAATTCCAGATGGGGTCGAAAATGATAAAAAATTATTATACAACATAATTAATATACAACAAAAATTTATACAATTTTAACATAATGGAACAAAAAAAATATTTGAATGAAGGGAAAATTTTTGTTGGATATGTTTCTAACAGCTTATTTCCCACAGTTTAGTAAATGCCTCCACGTATGGCGTGACAATTTGTTCGATATGTTTCTTAGAAACCTCCAAGTCGTCTGACGAACTCTTGTAAAGATAGAGAAATTAGATTCTCATGATTGCAGTAATTATCAACGAGAAAGAAAGATAGGGAGAGAAAGAGGGGGGTTCAGTTTGCGTTCACGAGATGATGACATTACGTTACATTAGTGTATGTATATAACGTCTCGCAGGGGGGAGAATATATAATTTCTTTGAGTCATATTTGCGCAGTCAAATATTTATCGACTTTGATTGGAAGCTAAAGTGATTTTTTTTTTCATTTCTTGTCGCGAATATTCAAAGAATATTATATCGCGTTCCTTATATTCTTTTTTTTTCTATCTACGGTAGAAGGTCGCGAGGAACCGGGCAGGACCTCAACGCGATGAGGTAATTAAATGACGGTATAAATCTTTCATGCCGGATTATGTCTCTTATGAATATTCAGGGACTCTTTGACTGTGAAATGAAAAACCTTATGTTTCAGAATCTCGATGAAGTGTCTGAAGAATTTAAAAGGGAGTTTTTCGTTTTAATTTCAAAGGACGATCGTTACTTGAAAAAAAATAAAAATAAAAATAAAACAAAATAAGAGAAGAGAAAAAGTCCCACGACGACACGTGTTCGTTATAGATTTATCAATGTATCAACAATACGAATTGATTCAACGGGGGTTCGAATTTCCAAGAATTGTCGAAAGCTTCCTTTTCTTTTTTATAGGGCCGATACCGAAGGAACGGTGTGGGTAAACCGAACGGTAAGAGCGACTACGTATGGAGAGAACCTAAACTAAACCGATGAAAAACGATGATTGGTTGCCACGGGTCGCCCCCACCATTCATTCCTACACTTTGGCCAATCCGATAACAGCGAGGGACAGCATTGTTGTTTTTGAAACGTATAAATTGACCGACACTAACCCTCTGCAAATCAGTACCCAGGTTGACGTTGTCTAAATAAACAGTTGGTTATTTATTTATCATTACCCTCATCGCAGATACCTCGAAGATCAACCTTGCTTCGCTCTACCCATCGATTTACACAATTTCAGATATTCATTCACGGTAAGCCTGCAACGTTCTATCCTCACTCATTTTTTTCTACGGGGTATAAGAGAAGAAACGAATCCGGTCAGACATTAAAATTTGCGTCGATTGGCACGTTTGTATCGAAGTAGAAAAGAATTCACTTTCTGGGATTCTAAGAACGAAAAAAAGAATACTTTAGCTTGCACAATTACTTTGATACTCTGATTAAACGAGCAGGTAAGTGCAGTGCATCATCCACATTCCTCGGGAGTCGAATTACTCGTTAAATTATAACGTACAGTGTATCGTTCTACTCGGTTGGTTTTTTTCAAACGGTTTTCACACGATCTCAAATATCGCTGACCACGTATATTATCGATAGCGAAAAGAGAAGCGTAAAGAAAGAAAAGAGAGAGAGAGACAGAAGAATGACTGAATTAATTAAAGATACTCGTTTGAATTTCTTGTACATAGAACGTTAATTTTTTTTATCACCCAGAAGAAGATTTAATTCAATTGATTAAGAAAAACGATTTATTTGAATCTGATTGTACAAAAAAAAAATATTCATTTGTTACGAGTAAATTTTGATTATTGACAACCGAATTATGTTCGTCATAAAGAAAGAATTTATTCACTTACCTAGCACTGAAAAATCTATATTTACAAGTGAATAAATTTTGTAAATAATTTCGATTCCACGGATGAAAATTTACTCCTAACAAATGAATTTTTGTACCCAGGTTCAGATTCGAATGAATCGTATTTCTGGGATGTAATTGAATTTGAATTCGCAAGTGCCGAATATATGATGCAATGTTCCCGCACCGTTGTATCGCAGAGCCCTGGGTTCCTCTACACATACACGTTATGCATTGTGTGTATCCTACGCGGTAACATCTCCCGAGCGGTATAGGTGCGCGCGCGTATATATATACATACGGTTTCCGACCGTTTAACTATATAATCAAATGCGAACCTCATCGAGTTTCTATGAATAAATAACCCATATGTCCGGTAGATTTCTTCTTTTACGTCATCGCGTTTCCTAGCACAGGCAAATCGGGTCAACGAGACCTAAGATAGAGTATCTCCAAGATCTTAGATAAAGATAAGCTGATACAGGTACTACCAGGAAAAATTCAATGAAATATTTCTGATTCACTCGTCCTGCGCTATATTATCTTTTTAAATTACCTGTTAGAAAGAGAGAGAGAGAGAAATCAAATTATGCATATATAGGAAGATTTTTTAACACCGATTGCCAGGAACTGTATAATTGACTAGATTTCAAAGAATTCATATTACACACCGCATCGTGGGTCATTTTCAGAGTGACATTTTTTTTTTTTTTTTTTTTGTGCATGTCACTTAGTCATATATGACTATTAGAAACCATCATAGTTACATATATACAATGTGTTTGTATTTAGCGAGAAAAGAAGAAACCTCGTCGTTCTAATTGTTCCTGTTAAACTGTTGATCTTAGTATAGTATTGTATATGCGCGGTGCATCACGTATGCGAGACTGATAAAGCCTAAGTGCAGTATATACCGTATATACATATTCTGGTCAAATTTTCAACCTTACCGCAGGGCCCTGTCTCATCTATTATTCATAGATCCAGAATAGGGCCTTATAGACAAAGGAAGGGGGGGGGGGGTTTATAAATATTAAAATATCAACATCGTAATAATTCTCACGTTGGACGCGGTCAAGTCACTCTTTCGGAACTCAGGGTTTTTTTTTCTTTATTTTTTTATATGTACATGTATAATTACATCTCGGTAATAACATACATCGATGAAAAATCGCTTTTGATCAATGACTATACGGTTAATAAATACATACTCATAAATCTTTTGTTTGTCATTATTATACGGATGTATGTACAATAATAATACGGAAGTACCTGTATCATGTATGTATGTGTGTTATAAATATTAAAACCTGACCATGGCTTGTTATATAGTATTATTATTGTATAGCCGCAGGGGGTTTTACGTTATATACGTAGGGAGATTTATTGGCGAGTAATCAGTCAATCGATCATTTTCGACCTTTAATTTATTCCTAGAATTTCTTTCAATTCGAAACGAGACGGGGGATACGCCCCGTCCATACATCGCTCGCGAACGTTTCTTGGTAAAATAATCGTTTAACTCCCGTGCCCTAATCGACAGCTCGTACTACCAACCGCTTTCAAATGGAACGCCAATTTAAAAAAAAAAAAAAAAAACCCGCCAATTTACCACCGCATATCTTCGATCCAATAAATCATCTAGTCGATCGATACTCTACAACGTCTAACTATCGTCAATTCGATTATTGCAAGTGTTTGAAAAATATTTTTTTCCTCTATCGTCTAACTAGTTCGAGTTCTATACTTATTGTCTAACTATATAAGACGTGAACAGTGACGCGTGTGGGAGGCGGCGGGAGGTGAACGATATAAAAAAGAAAACCAATTCGGCTAATTTTTATTGAAGCCCTGAGAGGCATCAGGCATCGCAATCGATCGATCGTTGATAGTATATTATTTTTTTGTTCGTCGTCATTTTTCAGATGCATCGAATCGTCCTGATATGCTCGGCAGGTTTACTGCTCGTATCAACGGTTCCTATGATGACGGAGGGAAGCCCCTTGTCGTTTTTGATGAATCGCGTACAGGAAGAAGCCGACGAAGAGGCAGCGATCGAGCAGAATGAAATTGATCGCGACGTCGTGGTGGCGCCACCGGTCGTTGTCACCCAAAATCGACAATCCGGAAAAGGGAAGAATCGGTATCCGGTGAGTTACCATCGATTAAGAACCGTTCGTTCGAACAAACGGAACCGAAATATCCTACGTTCGGCGTCAAATGCTGTTTTTAGCTTCTTTATTCGGAAAAATATATGCTTTAAATATTCCATAATCGATTTATTACCGTCGTCAGGTTGTCAAGCATGAATTCAACAATACATCGCGCGATGGGGGATTCTGGGTAATTTCAGATTCAAATAATCCCGGGCTTTTGTTGCTTTTCAAATTTCAACGTACTTTTTCTATTATTTTGAATTCTGCGATCTTTTGACACGTTTTATTCTCATATTCTGTTCCACAATTTTCAGATAACTAACGAAGAGTGGGTAAGGATGGTCAAGAGCCCTCCCAGTGCGATAAAAATGCCTTTGAGGTGAATAAATCAAACAATTATTCAACAAAATCACTTCGTTCTCAACTATTTTCGCAAAAAATGAAACTTGAATACTTTTTCCATCGCAGATCCCACATAGAATTGGAATGCGAGGCTTTCGGAGTTCCGGCGCCCCAAATTCATTGGCTGAGCGGTCCGGATCCCCTCCGTCAGGTGCGATTCAGCTCTGCTAAATTTGAAAGAAATTGTTTCCACCGGTAATAATCATCGCCTATTGTCTTATTCAGCTCGACGCACTGATGGGCAACAGCATAGCCGAGATGACGACCACGCCGTCATCTCTGAGGGCGAAGACGTACTCTCGTTTGATCATAGACTGCGCATCGCCCAGAGACCAGGGAATCATTCATTGCGCCGCTGTGTCTGGTGGCAAAACGGTTCTATCGAAGCCGACGATGCTTTTGGTGAACGGTGAGAGTGAGCTGAAAAGCGAATTTAACTATTTCCATACGACCAGATATTGCAGATTTTTATCCTCCGCACAATCTTGACGGCGGATCTCAGAAGCGAACTATCTCACCGTCGATAGACACCCTATGCTAATGGCTGACGAGAATCAGAATTTGAATAGGGAGATTAGATCGGGATCTGATTTTCGGTCCCAGTTTAAAACGCATCTGATTATAGTAAATCGTTCACGGAGCTCATTGACTCGCAAATACGGGAGTCCGGGTCTCTCACGAACATAAATTTACGCTCCGTTATACCGGGGCATTAACATATCACGATCGTTTGACTATATTCGAATGCGTCATCGGACTTCTAACTGTAACCCATGCCGCAACAATGTTCTTAACGTTTTCTATCAAATTTTCTTAGAACTCGCCAAGGGTAACGGCAGCGGTTGCGGACCTGAAACCAGACCCAGAATCACCCTGTACAATCCGACTATGATGGGACTCATCGGGACGACGGTCGCACTGCCCTGCAGAGCCAGCGGAAGACCTGAGCCCCCTCGCACTCTGTGGTTAGACAGCAGCGGCCAGCCTATTACGGCCTCTTCGAACCCTCGTTACAAGGTATCGTCAAAGTTTTCATCGACGGACTGACATTTGGGCCAGTGTTTTATCTGCTTATTTGGTTTTCAGGTAATGGGAAGCGGGGAGCTCGTCATCTCCCCCTTGGACTGGGACGACATGGGCGGATACGAGTGCATCGCGCAGTCGGACCGAGGCGAGGACAGAGCCACCACCTTCCTGTATGCAACGATTGTAAGTCATGACCGGATTTGATGTTTTTATAATCGTTTGTTGAACTGTGTTTATTTTTTGTTGCAGGAAGACGCCGTAGCTAGTTAAGTAAGTTGATTGACTCAGTTGCGTGAAACAGAAAAAGAAGGAGAAGAAGAAGACGAAGAAATCTAAAGAAAATAAGAAAAAGAGAGTCTCGATCATAGATTGATCATGAAAATTTACTTTAAATACCGTCAGTTTACTTATAATATTATTATGACAACGACACAAGAACAAAAAAAAAAAAAGGCGTTGCGTTATTAATTTCGCAAATCGCGTTCAATATTCTAGTCATTAAGTGTTAAGTAGGTAGTCTTATTGTTTGTTTTCATTTTTTCTCTTCTATTAAATTTCATTTACAATTATAATAGATAGTTTTCTTCGGCTAAATTTATTATAGTTAATATTATCAGGATACAACATTCCGCCTAATATATATTGCTATTCTTTTTTAAGTTTATATATACTTTTTTTTTCTTTTTCTGAACTATTTAATTTAATCGAATCGAATATTGTTAATATTATAAACGCGGTACTTATATCAAGTATTCAAATATATTATTATTAATAATATCTTATATAAGTTACAATTGCCAAACGTTTACATATTGATTATAATTATCGTATAATTATTCGATAACGATCAATCAGCTAAATAATTCGAATTCACGTTCATATATATATATATATATATTTTTTTTTTGTCTATATTTAGTTTCTTTATTTTTTATACGCCATACATATAAAACTAACGAAACACACAAATGATACAACATAATTATCTAATTATTATTATTATTATTATTTTGTCAGAGTGATTATATATATATTTTCTGTTCCTTATACCTATAATTTATTATAACGTATTATTATTAATTATTCCTGTAAAACTCATAAAAGATTGATTAATTTCTACATTAATTAAATACATAATATAAAACTGTCTATATGCATATAATTATAATTACATATTACAATTATTTCATCAGAACAAAGTATCTATAATTATCGTATTATTCTAATTGTCTCTATGTAACTGTAACAATGTAATATTCCTTCTATATTATACACGTTCTCAAATTTAAAACGTGTATACTTCGTTTTTTTTTCCTTTAAATATACAGATGCAAACGATAGAAAAATTCCTTCTTCGCAACCCATGTACAGGGTGATTTCCTAACGATGACACGGTCCGAAGTTGGCTAGTATTATCATTATCATCATACGATTCCGTGCTAATTTTTAAATGATTAGTTTTTCATTTGTTCAATAATTATTTTACTGAAATGAATAAGTAATTATTAATAAAGATCGTAGGTGAGATCACGATACAGTTGAATACATTTAGCGTTGGAAACTTATCAATTTTCAAACGCTACGTGACGTCACACAGTACCATAGTTGTGATCCGCAGCGCCGGCAGACGGTATAACTGTGCGTCGAAGGTATTGTGTGACGTCACTGACGGGCGCGAAATTCAAACGCTGTTATATTGAAAAAAATTCGATCTACGTGAAAACCAACTTTAAACAATTAGGTGCGGTATGTTTTTCATTGATCTTAATCGTCAAATCATCGGATAAAAATATTCCTAAAACTTCCTTATCGATAGTAAAGTGAAATCGTTGAGTAAATAAATCGCAGTTTACGGATAAGCCGGTGACTTTTTGGTGTCGAGATCGTTCAGAGGTGCTACGTGACTGGATCGCGATATTCAAATTTCGCGGTTTGTGTTCTTTAGTGCGCATGCGATCGACACAAGCGCGTCTCCCCACCCTAGACGCAGAAAAATTAAATGGTGGCTGTACGTTTGTCCGTGTTATTGGGTTAGTGCCGTTCAAAATCGGTGATAAATAGTGAATTACAGATCGAGTGATGAACAGTTGAGTGAAAAATGTGATAACAGTGTGCTCGAGAAGATCGTAAGTAACGAAACCGGAATATCCGCTCTTTCACGATACCCTATTTACCGAATACCCCCCGCGAGAGTAGACTCGATTTGGCATAGTCCCAGAAACTGCCTCTGGACCATCGCCGACTCCATTCGTCCACATAAACAAAAAACCGGCGACGCTTGAAACCCGACGGGTCATGAATCCAACGAACCTAACGTCGCGGACCACGGAGTAAAATCCCGATGCAACAAAACAAAGAATTACATCATAAATAAACGATTGATAAACTCGTCCTGTCAATAACGTCGACCATTTTGTTTACGATGGGCCAAACTAGTCCGTCCTAAAAACATCACCCTATCGCTAGCCCTATTTGTTATTGTTTTTGTTTATTAATCGATTCTCAAATTATTTTTCCTCCTTTTTATTTTTCTCCTTACCACGATAATCGACGATCGGACAGAAATCCAATCTGCACAGTTTTTCATGTATTTTAGGTTAACCTCTGTCCCACAGATCAGGTACGTCAATCTCTGATACATCAGCGGCTCTGTCATGGCAGTGGACAATAATTCCGGAGGTGCGCCTCGCATCATGGTGTTCAGACCTACTTACGAGGAGTTTAAGGACTTCAGCAAGTACATCGTCCACATGGAGAGCAAAGGCGCGCACAAGGCTGGTCTGGCGAAGGTGATTCCGCCCTCGGAATGGGTCCCCAGGAAGTCAGGCTACGACCTGGACGACGTTGACGTGGTGATACCGGCGCCCATCTGCCAGGTTGTAGACGGAAAGCAGGGGCTCTATCAGCAGATAAACATCCAGAAGAAGTCTATGACCGTCAAGGAATACAGCAAGCTCGCTCACTCGGAGAGATACAGCACCCCGAAGCACTTTGACTACGAGGATCTGGAGAGAAAGTACTGGAAGAACATCACCTACGTGGCTCCGATCTATGGAGCGGATGTTTCCGGGTCGCTTACGGACCCCGAGGTGAAGGAATGGAACATAAACCACCTGGGAACGATCCTGGACTACGTGAACGAGGACTACGGGATATCCATAGAAGGCGTTAACACCGCCTATCTCTACTTTGGCATGTGGAAAACCACCTTTGCCTGGCACACCGAGGACATGGACCTCTACTCCATAAATTATCTGCACTTTGGAGCACCCAAAACGTGGTACGCCATCCCCCCCGAACACGGGAGGAGGCTCGAAAGACTCGCCAATGGCTTCTTTCCCTCCAGCTATCAGAGCTGCCCCGCCTTCCTCAGGCACAAGATGTCCCTCATTTCGCCACAGATACTCAAACAGTACTCCATTCCTTACAACAAGGTACAAAATGCGAGGGAATATGAAAAACGGCGACTAAAATAGCTGTATTATCGTTTGCAGATCACTCAAGAGGCCTGTGAGATAATAATCACATTCCCTTACGGATATCACGCGGGTTTCAACCACGGCTTCAACTGCGCAGAGTCGACTAATTTCGCCACCCCCAGATGGGTCGAGTACGGGAAGAGAGCCAGCCAGTGTTCTTGCAGCAAGGATATGGTCAAGATTTCTATGGACACTTTCGTGAAGCGTTTTCAGCCCGAGAGGTGAGGAGAGACGACGAAAGAGACAAGCTTCCATGTTCTGATTCTTATGTTCTTGCAGGTACGAGCTTTGGCTGCGTGGCGAAGACGTCGGATCCCATCCCGAAGACCCGCGTCAGACCGCGGCTCCGTTACCCTCGCAGATGGACCTGCTGTGCGGCAATAATAGCAACGGACAGCTGCCGCAGAGCTACTTGGATGCTCCGAAGAACAAGAGACACCCTATACACAGGAAGAAGAATATTGCCGGAAGCAACGCGGACGTTAATATGACCGATTTGGCCAGCAGAGCCGATATACCACCGGAAGTAAAGAAGGTGCTTCAGGACATGGAGCAGGAGGAGGTGTACGAGCCACTCCCGGATGAACAGCAGCTTCAAATACTCGAGGATATATGGCTGAAGGCTGACGAGATGGATGTGAACGAGGCTACGGTCTATGACGACGGATACAACAAGAAAAAGACCAGAAAGAGGAAGAAAAAGCAGCAGAATACCGCGGATAAATCCGTGAAGAAGAAATCAAAGGCGAAGAAAAACGCCAACAAGATTCAGAGCATCGATACAGTCGCCAATTCGGAGGGAGACGTAAAGTCCAGGGAGATAATGAATATGATAGAGGCTTCCGTTCCCTGCATCGTGCTGACTAATCTGAAGGGAAAAAATCCCGAGATATTGGATCAGTCCAGAAGATCGGACGACAGTAGCGTCGACGTTACGATAGAGAACGTTGTAAACGATCAAGAGATCGAATACGCGATTGAGACGGCAGAAAAAGCTCCAAAGCAGAAGAGGAAACACTTGAAACATGGCGAGTGTAAAAAACACAAACAGAAACACAGCTGCAAGGGTAAACACCGGCGTATACCGACGCTGAGTCTCAACGGGCCGCTGGACATCTCGGACATTGATGTGCAGAGGAAACTGACTTCCATGCCGAGTCTGAAGGTGTCGAGTATGAAGGACATGTCGTTGGGTCAGAGCAAGGTCAATTCCCTACCAGGGAAGATAATATCCGTCGGAAACGAGTTCAGTATGACCACCGTGAGGAATAAGACCGTGGTCAACATAACGAACGGAGGACAGACTCAGAGCTCCAGTCCCTTCACGGAGAGAGATATCGACACGGCTATAGCTAGCTACGGCGAGGACTTGTCCAAGCTCGTAGAGCAGCAGGAAAGCTCGGGACCCCTGAAGATCGAGCGTTTGGAATCGATCCCGAATCTGACGACCGCGAGGATGAAACTGGCCAGTGGAACCCAGCAGCAGTTCCTCATGAAATCGGACACACCTCCGGCATCGAATTTCTCCACCCTGACGAAAACCCCGAGGAATAGCGCGAGGAAGAGTATAATCAAGGCTGCTAAATTGATGCCGAATATACTGAAGAACAACGAGGCCAAGAGACAGAGGCCGACACTGACCCCAGAGATATCTAAGGCGGAGGAAGAAACTGACATTTCAAACGCGGTGGACGGTCTTCTGGTCCTGCAACAAAATTCCTGGGAAGCTGCTCAAAAGAATAGCAAAATTAACACGACCCTAGGCTCTTTCTCTATGGGCAACATTAACAGAGACATGCCACCGGTCTTGAGTCCTCAGACAAGCGTCTCGGTGGTCAAGGGCCAGAGCATACTTCTGGATAGGAGTACACTGGTCCCCTGTGTCACCTTGGTCAAGAAGGAAGCGAAGGACTATTCGAGACTGGCCCCGGTCAAGGTCGAGGAGCCGCCGGCCAGTGAGAGAATCTGCGCTCCGCTGGAAACAAAGAGATCACCGTCGTCTGCGATAGAGAGATACGTGACAGGAGCCAAGCTCCTGACCTCGGTACAAAGGGGCACTAAAATAATCCAGATGCCCAACGGGCAGAAGATGTTCGTTCCGGACAGAGAAGAGCCGAGGGTCCCCGCGGACTTCAAATGCCAGCCTCCGGTCCTGCAGATACAGACTAACATCCAGAGTTCGGTGAACTGCGCGGGATTGAATCCGCCGATTTTGTCTTGCCCGGAGAGCATCGGGAAGTCTGGTATGTCGCCGAAGTTCAGTAAAAGCACGGGTATGTCGCCGATCGCGGCGGCTAACAGCTTGATCAAGTTCAAGACGGAGAATAACGAACCGACGGTGAACTGCAATCAGAATTCTATCACGATAAAGCTGATCAGCAACCACGAGGCGAGGAGCTGCCCCAAAGAAGATGATCCCAGATCCAGCTACGACGAATCGAGCGAAACGAGCATCAGGAATATCCTGCAGTCTTATAACTCGATAAATAGGCAGCAACAGAGTGTCATAGCCACCCAGGAGGACCTCGAACCCCTGACCAGTGAACGATGCATGCAGAATGTATTCGAGAAGCTGGACTCGGACCTGGAGCTGTGCAAGTCTGAGGAATCGAAGACTCGGTCAAATTCGAGACTCGGCGGAACGACGGAGAGTCAGAACGTCGGAAAGTGTAGAAAGAAAACGCCCAAGAAGGAGAGAAAACAGTCGCCACAGAAAAAGCATCCTCTAGATGAGGCAAAAACTCTTACCGATGATCAATGTATCACCGATTCACCCCCGGACACGCAACCCGTCATTCCTGGTCACATCAGGGACATGCTCTATCCCAGCGTTCCCGACGTCGACCTGCTCAAGGCCTTCAATGATTATTGGAGCACGGAGATCTCCCATTGCGCTATATGCGCCGCGTTCGGCGGTAGCGGGAAGCCCATGACTTCCGATTGGATGTACTGCAAGCCCACGGATCTACCGGACAGTTCGCCCATCTGGGTGCGTGGAGACTTCGATAAAGTCCAGACGAGACAGTATTTGACGTCCGATTCTTTCCCCAGGTTTCCTCGAGCCTGTTCGCGGCGAATTCCAAAGAGCAGGGAACGGAGCCTGAGAAGAACAAGCTGCTCAGCTGCAGAGAGTGCCACGTTACCGTCCACGCCTCCTGCTACGGGATAAACGTCCTGCCAACGGACCTGCAGAGCTGGGCTTGCGACAAGTGCAAAGCCGGCATGGTACACGTTGTGAGTATAACGAGTTCGAAGTCGATGCTGATTATATTCATCATCCCACTCTTTTCAGATGTGCTGTCTGTGTCCGATGCGGGGAGGAGCCGTGAAGAGAACGAGCGACGGCCGATGGGCTCATACCCTCTGCGCTCTTTTGCTGCCAGGCGTCACGTTCAAGGATCCGATCACCAAGGACCCTATAAACGTGCTAACTATAAAGACGGAGATGCTCAAACAGCAGTGCAGCTGTTGCGGTCAGAGGGACGGAGCCTGTCTGAGCTGCCATCGCTGCGCCTCTCTCTTTCATCCATCATGCGGATTAATTTCCGGGGCTAATTTCACCATACCTTTCTTCGACTCGTGTAAATTACAGGTCACCTGCCACAGGCACAATAACGAGAAGGAAAAAATACCGATGGTCAGACAGGGAGAAATGGTCTGGGCAAAACACCGGAATTCTCGGTATTACAGAGCTAAGGTCCACTCCATCAATGACACGCTATTCTACATGGTCACATTCGACGATAACAGTTTTCGCGACGATCTTTGCCCCTCGGATATCGTCGTAAGTTATCAGGCTGTCGGAACGGAGCCGTTGCTAGCATCGACGGAATTATAATCTTCAATCTTCCTTTCAGAATCACGAATCGGGAAATACTCCGGCTATCGGGGGTTCGGTGATGGTCAAAAGGCCCGACGGACATCCCTACAACGGGACATTCGAGGGAACAAATCATCGAATCATGTTCACGGTGAGACGATTCATCGAGATTCACGACAGTCGATTTTTAATGGGTTCTTGATTGTTCGGTCTTCTTTTTAGGTCGTATTCGAAGACGGATCTCAACTGCTTTTAAAACGCACAGATATCTATAGTCTGCAGGAAGAACTTCCCAAACGAGTAAAAGCACGACTGGTGAGTAAATAATCACCTAAATTTCATTAATTTAAACAATCTGCGGCATGTCGCTTTTATTTTTTACTGTCTCAGATGCAACGAGAGTATTTCTTGCATTGATTCTGTTTAACTCCTTCCCCCCCCCCGACGCATGTTTTTTCTTTGGTAAAATTGCACTAATTATCTATGATTTTCTCCCTTTTTTTGTTGTTGGCGGTCTCATTTTTCATCGGCAAAGTCAAACGCGACAGATATGAAGTATCGTTATCATCTCTACGGCACTGAGGGTGAATCGAAAACACCGAGGAAAGTGAAACCGGCCAAGAGACTCATAGAATGAAAGTTTACAGCGTTTATTTATTACCCTACCGATATTATTAACAAATCCAAATCCCGTAGATTAATTTTTCTTGATAGTAGCTTTTATCTGACACGCAAGCTATTCGGATGACAATGACCAAAGATGAAATACTCTAAGCCTGGTTCGGTTTTATTTTTATTTTTGTCAAATATATTTTCGGCGCTGACGCATGAAATTTTATCTACAATTTCCAAGAATTTATTTAGCACACGGAACTTCTACTTTGTCTTTAGCAAGTAGTCTACGTTTTCAGCACCTTCGCTACTTGCTACAAGATATCATTCTTTGTGCTACAATTCGCGGTCTTGAAGTAAATTAATTTTTCCTTTCTTCATCTCCGGGCAACGAGTCGACTAATTTTTATCATTTTCATTCGAATACCTTGACGATGTTCTTCGAAAGATATGAAAAAAATAAATAAAATATAATAAAAATTAGGTTTATTAAAATATGAGAGAAGAAGTGAATGAATAATTAATATTTCGAGGCATCTGTTAGGAAAAGGATGAAACAAAACGAAAGAGTAATAACGCGCTTAGTTTAATTTTATCTTACGATCTAAATTAAGTTTCGAAAATTAAAAACAAACCCACCGATCTATATTAATTTGCAATTTAATGATACGATCGCTTGACGAGTAGAAAAAAAAACAAAAAAAAACGAGAAATGTCTACATTACTTTATATTTGTCATTTTGTACCTGTATAAGCGAAACTGTTTTTGTGTTACCTATATGTATGAATGTATTTTTGTAATAGAGTCAGATTTTCTAAGTAATAATAATTGCAAGAAAAATGATATTTCCTTGAGGACAAAAAAAAAAAAAAAAAAACAGATGATATCGTATAACTTGTATTCAAGTATGTATAACTCGTTGCAGAGAATTGAAACTGAACGAGTTACTTATCGCCGTACCGGATCTGAATTTTGAATCATCGGAGACAAAATTGTGTCCGGAAATAAAATAATAACTTAAACACAACAGACACAGACTTGAAACAAGAAAAGTAACAATCAATTTTGCACAATAATCATGAACTGTTTACGATAACACTTGATCCAAAGACACGATTGGAAATGTGTTGATCGACTTTTTTTTTCTCAACTTAAAAAAGAAAAATTTGATGGTCACTGAGGGATTTACACAAAAATATGTATATTTAACTTTTTAATCATAAATCTAGGGATAGCAAACTATAATTTATATTATACATATATTATATTGAATAAATATTATTATTAGAAAAATGTATTTAATTAAAATAATATTTCTTTGGAAAATTGTCTGACGAATACGACTAAGTATTATATTATCTGTTCTTACACACTTCGGATATAGAATTGAAAAAGTCAGAAGGATTTGGGTCTTAGTTGATGTAATTGTTTCTCGAGTCAAATTTTGAGGAAAAAAACCGAGCATTGATCGAATGAAAAATTGAAAGAAAGAATCACGTCGCCGGCTTGGACCCAAAATAATAATAATAAAGTATTGTAATTTTCAATGAATATTATTATAGAATTAAAAGATAAAAATAAAGAAAAAAAAACAAATAGATGTAAGCGAAGAGATGATGAAAAATGACAAAATTATTATTTATCCGATAGTAATAATAATAATGAAGAATATGTTGTAATCATGTGTTGGATACGTTCAATATACATACATAAATACACTAAACAGTATATAAATAAATAGTTTAAATAAATATAAAAATTAAGTTATTATATACATACACGTTAGAGCCTACATTAAATATTGAACGAACATTAAAAGAAAAATAATAATATGCTGTAGACCAAATTCGGTGATTTATAGTTAATTATTATTATTTTTTTGTCATTAATTTATCCTATCTTGATTATTTTTCAGTATACATTATAATTAAATTGTACATAGAGAGTTATACTATAATAATCAAATATTATTGACAAAAAATATTGAACTTGAAAACATTCGAAATTTGCGATACAGTATATAAACTACTAACACTCATCGGTTTTTCATTATTACACGTCTTTGTTATACGGGGTGAATTTCTAACGAATCGTTGATCCGAAGCTTCTTTCACGATTCCAGCCAACTTCGGATTGTTTCATCGTTAGAATTTCACCCTGTAGAAAAAGATGAAAAACAACAGATAGAAGATCATTCATTGTGTATTATTAAACTAAGGTTCATTTTTACATAAAGAAAAATAATAATAAAATAGCAAAACTATAAAAATAAATAAATAAATAGACAGTCAAAATAGATCTTTTTTTTCCAACGCTCTAATGAATTTATTGTATTGTATAGAACAAAAACAAAAAATAATGTGCTTAGGGAATAAAAATTACTTATAGTATGTATAATAATTATAGCTAAATGTGAAACAGATAAAAATAAAATAAACGATTGAGAAGAAAAATTGAAAAAATATTCTGTGGTATTATCGATCACCGAGATTCTAATTATTATTATTATTATTATTAATTATTGTTGACTACTTAAGAAATGAAGGTAGAAAAGAAAGAAACAATCATCACATTTCGATAAATGATCTGTTAAGTATGAAAACTTTGAATGAAATAAAAATTCATCAAAGGTGAATGTAGTAAATTAGTACATATGTAATAACTTTTAAGTATACATGAAAGTAAATACTTATACAATACACGAGTATATAAAAAAAATAATTTTTTTTTTGCGAACTACATTAATTATAATAATTTTATTATTTTCAACTGCACAACTTTTTTTTCTTGCTATTTGGTGAAGAATCCATGATTTTTGAATGCTTGATCTCTGCTGTGTGTCTCCGATGATGAATAAACATCTAACACCTATTTATATCTCTTTTTCTATTTCCGACTCTCGTTCATCAATCAAGATGAAATTTCTGTCTTGTATTTTTAAATGAAACAAAAACTCTTAATGATTGCGAATGGTTTTTATTTACTATAATTTACATGAAAAATAAACAATTTCGTTAGCGTCTCTGCGTCTTCTCCTATTTCTTCGGTCCCTTCAGTTTGCTGTTTTTGTCTTTAGGGTCCCTCGAGTCCCACAGACCGCTTCTGACGAATCTTTGCGCGACGTCTCTGTTTACTCTGGGCATTATGGTCTCTCGGTCTTTGATCTGCTTCGCTCTTACCATGTACTGCTTCAGCCTCTCGTTTTCGGACTTTATCTCGTGCTTCATAGGATCTTGACCTGAAAATGTGGAAACATGTGGCTTACGATACCCAATACATGCTTGTTCACGTAACCACGAACCTTCGAGTCGCAAATACATCCAGAAAAGAGTGTTTAGACTGTAGGACATCAACAAGTTGTACTTGAGCTTGTCGGAATTCGATAATTTCGAATATAATTCCGGATCGTTTGTCAATTTTAAAAGATCGTTTATATCATCCGTCGCTTTGTGCAAGGTTTGAACCTTCGCAACGAGGTTAGGATCTTTCGCTAATTCTCCGAAGTCGATATCCATATTTATATACAATCGATAACAACAGGAGCTGAATGACAAGATTTTTAGGTTATGACGGTTTGCTTGTAGAACGACGACTTCGGTACGTCATATCATCACAGATGGCGCGATGTAAAAACTGACCAATCGCAAGCGCTGCACTTGTGTGGCAGGCCGGCGGTCGGATATCTCCAGATATCTCAGCCCACGAAACTAAATCCCAAAAAATAGATTCGTAGCTGAATTCTACATGCAATTCCGAAAAAATAGATGCAAAAATATTTCAGTTTCGCGCAAAAATGAATTAATCATGATAGTAATTTCGAAGTACAATGAATATGTAGAATTCAGCTACGAATCTATTTTTTGGGATTTAGTTCCGTGGGCTGAGATATTCGGAGATATCTGAGTTTCGGTTAAAATCGAGTACAGCATCCCCTCAACTGTATATCATCTGTCTAAATAATTATTTTAATTGTATCATAATCTTGCGACATAATATTTATTTTTTTACCCTCCTACTCCACTCCTAAATAATACTCCATCGATTTTTATTAGGCAAAACAAAAACAAATAATGATTAGGATTAATAAAAAAACAAAAAAAAAAAACATTGTACAAATCAATTTCTTTTTCAATGCAGCGTTTGAATTTCCCGGTCGCGTGTGACGTCACACGCACAGTTATACCGTCTGGCGGCGCTGCGGACAACAATGGTCAACAGAATAAAATGGCGGCCGACGTACTCTGTGACGTCACGTGGCGTTTGAAAACTGATAATTTTCAATTGCTGTTTACAGTCACCTGAAGCTTTTTATTCTATAATTCTGATGGTTTTTAAAAATTGTATTCATTCATCGTGTATATTTGTTGATTCGCGTATCCCGCCGCGTTCGATGACAGCCTGCGCATGGTCGGTGATACATACCGAGCGACCCAGCAACCACGGCGACCGCTCCTTCGCCTCTGGTTGCTCCTCGCGGTCCTCCGCCCATATCGCATAGGTGTCGCCACGAGTCGATCTCCGAGATACCTTTTCTGTTTACTAATCGATCATTTCAGGAGGTTTGTAGTACTTATTCGGGATGGGATTGGGCCAGGAGGATGAATGTGGTGTAATGGAAATGTGGGTGCTGTCAACTGTTTTACTATTCGACGTTGATCGTCCGCTGGTGACTGTGATTTAGACGGAAACGTTCTAACATGTGCTGAGGAGGTGTAAAACTACCGGAAAATCAAAATCCCACAACAACAGCCTTTGACGGTGGACGACGGTATATAATGAGATAACGAAACGCAGAATGAGATACAGCGGAGTCCTCAGCTATGCGGTGCTCACGCTAAATCTGCATCTTACAGGTAATATAAACAACAATCTCTCACACACACACACACACGCACGTCGAATTTCGACTCATTTTTTTCGCTCTCTCCATCCTCATCGACTTTGCTCAACCGTTTTGACAAACTAAAAATCAGGTCAAGCCGAAGGAAGTGGTTCCTGCAGGGATCTGCAGGGTCGGTCCTTCGAGACAGGCTTCCACTACAGCCCGGGTCCAGACGCGTGCACTCTGTGCGTCTGCGACAATGGCAACCCAAAATGGTGCAAAGCCGTTCTGTGCTCTCAGCCACAGGTGATTAAAACAAATGACTCGATTTCGAACAATTCTACATCATTCACTGTCCTCTTACGCAACAGGACTGCAAGTCCTTCCGCGTCGGCACCACCTGCTGCGAGTTCATATGCATGGACGACAGGATACCCGTCGGTGGTGATGGTAGCGGGGGTAACGGAGGCGTCGGAGACGCCGGTGGATCCAATGACATGGGCCTTCGTCTTGTAGCCAGTTGCGTAACGGCGATCTTATCTCTGTCTTTGATATTCTTCCTAATTCACAGACTTCGACAGCGTAAGATCAGAGGTAAAGCCCCCATTCACTTGCCTCTCGATCTCTCCACCGACTGTGAATAATAAAACGGGGTAGTTTGTGTGGCAGGGAGACAGAGTCGGCAGCTAACTGACGAACAGCGGAGCCTGGGGAGCATGGGGTACCTGGAAAGAGGCGGTCTCTCGCACGGCGGGCCTCCGGACGATATGTCGTGCGGAGGAAGCTACCCGCTGTGGAAACCACCGGGGAATTACTTCCCCCGAGGGGAGGCTCCGCCCCCCTACGAAGAGGCTGTAGCTGCCGCGAGGGCGGAGCAGGCTCTGCTATCTTCGAGTCCCCATGCGCTATCTCCGCTCAATTTTCCGGGCGCGTACCTCTCCGTCAGTCATAACACTCATCCGTCTGTGGCTACGGTGGGAAACAGCCAGATCGGACTGTCCGTAACGACTCCTAATCTCGCTTCGAACGATCACGTTGCCTCAACCTCGCCGATGATGTCGATTAACAGGCCAACGAGCAGCCCCAACGCCCATTCAAACTCGCATCAAGTAGCTCAGAGCGAGTCAAACCCCTACGCAGGAAACTCAATAAACGGTTTCAACATCGGGCCTAATACGTACGAGAACCTTCCCCCGCCTGGAACGATTGCTAGTCAGACCGCGACTCCGATAAGCAACGCTGTCCCCCTTCTCAGCTCGCATTCAACCATTCCAAAGGCTTATCACCACCACACGACCCTCCCCAGGCAGGGGGGGGCCTTCACGATATCCGCTACATTGCCCAGCTCAAACACATCCAGTCATCGCACTATTCCGAGGACGTTGGCGACCAGCGGGAGCCTCAGACTGAGAAGAGAGTTCACCGCGCATCAGTCGGTGGCTCCGCTGTTTGACACTCCGCCTCGGAATATATCGCCGCAGAATACTCCCCAGTCGGCACCACCGACTGGGAACGGTAACGACAACTCGATTAGGTCGGATGCCTTCTATCACGACGTATTAGTCGGACCGCCGTCTGGCCCTCCGCCGGTCGAGGCGGGGCCTCCTCAGCCGGCGAAGAGTGACTTCAAGGTCAGTCTAGGTGCAGGTTTTACCGATTATCCACGCAGTTGCTACAACGATACTTAATTTCAGCCTAAGATCGCTTCAGCTGCCGAAGTGAACCAAGACGGAAGCATCGAATCTGTTGCCTGCGCCTGCAGCATGCAGGCTCTCCCCACTCTCCACGACGACGCGGACGATTATCGTAGCGAGTGTGAAAATTGCAAGAGTGCAAACGGGTCGAGATATTACCTGGATAATCAGGATGAACTCGTTACCTCGCCGCACGAGACAATGACTCTGCATCGTAGGCCGGAAGAAACGCCGTCGGGCGCTACACCCCAGTATTATAGAACCTCCTTGACACTGCCTACAAGTACTCGTCAGCGTACGAGGTGAGTATCGATGATTGACGATTGATGCATTAATTTGGAGAAAACTGATGGGATGGTTAATTTTCAGGAGCACCGGAGCTCGCGAAAATTGGTTTAGCTCAATGCCGGAAAGCTCGACCGAGTCATCGGAAGAAGACTAATGCCGGAATTCATCAAGGTCTGTAACAACTTTACGGCCGTTAAATTCAAGTAATTTGAATATAAAAAGAGAAGAAAGGAAAATAATGATAAAAACTCATCGTTGTTCATCATATTATCAATATAAATTAATTCCACGTACACATGAGAAAGAAAGGAATAGTGCCAAAAAGTATATCCTAACTTGCCACGGTATTCGATATTGAAAACAAGAAAAGAGAATAAAAAAATAAAATAAATAAAAATGAGATATAATTTTAGACTCCATACAATCTACAAAAATTTTGATATTTTTCATTCTCGCGGTGTCATAATTTAGATTGATAATAATAATTAACGTGTTAAAAAAATATAAGAATGAATCAAATCTCTACTATAACACCGTTTTGCGGATAATAGAAAATTGATAAAACAAATTATCGTTACAGACAAGTTTTTAAGATTAGAATATGAATTACGTAACTTATTATCTGTTAATAATATATAATAATAATAATAATAATTGGTAGATGGTGGATAACAAAGAAATCAAACAAAATTAAAAAACTAAATATTGTTCTAGTTTTCACAAATTATACATTAATTATACATAAAAAGAAGAGAAAACGAACAAGATAAACTAGTTAGTTCAATCAAAGCTATATTGAGCTTTTTGAATATCTCGAAACGTTATACCGATGCTAACGACGACGTTGTCTCTTCAAAAATTAATTAAATAATGTAAAGAATTTTTGTCGACTCCCCCGTAACACAGCGTACATATATTGTGATTATTAAATGTGTGTATGTGTGTATGTGCGAGTATGTTCGATATGCATCAGCGTTTTTGTTTTACCAACGAATTTCTACGATATTAGAAACGCTGATACGCTATAGAACAAAAAAAAAAAAAAAAATACGGTGCCAAACAAAATGAGAAAAAATAAATAAATAAAATAAAATAAAAACTGATAAATGTTCATTGAATAGGTAGCAAAAGTATAATATGAGCCAGTATTGATACGTACAAGCAGCTATCAAATTTTTATCATTATTTTCAATTTTAATCGACGATGACGATGAGACATAGATTAATATTATTAATATATAAGACGTGTTCAGGTATTATTAGAGATTAAAAGGAGTTAAACAAAAATAATAATAATAATAACGAATGAATAAATAAAATCTACCACCACTCGTTTTTCAAATTAAAATATCAATCTTTAATTATAAAAGATAGAAATGAAGAGAAAAATAATAATAAATTATGAATATTTGACAAAAGTATGAAAAATAATATATTAAAATGAAAATAATAATAATAATAATAATAATAACTAATTCTGACTATACGGTATTTTATTACAATTTAGATAGATTGTAATTTAAAAAAAAAAAAATGTAAAATGATTTTTTTTTGTCAAACAAAGGGCAGCAGTTCAAATTACGAATTACACGGATATTATAATTTGTTTTTATATTATAATACTGTGTAATAATTATTGATTATTCACTAAAGATATTATCTGAAGATAAAAGAAAATACAGTACTAATTGTCAAATTTGGAAAAGCATAGTTTTCGTAAAAAAAAAAAAAAAAAATCAACTATCTGTAAACGAAAGCTATCCTAATTCCGTCGTAGTTCGAGTTTTAATCGATTCCAATCTATATTATCCATATTCTCATTTACATTGAAAATTCATTGACTTAGAAATCTTGAAGTTATATAAATAAAAAGAATAATAATAAATGAACTAAAATTATAAATAAAAGTATGCATGGACTAAGAGTTAGATGAATATATGAGAGTTCTAAATGATCGTAAAAGTTTCTCTATTCGACTTTAGGCCCCCCCGAAGTTATAAATATTGAAGCAGGTAAAGAGGGTAAAAGAATCTCTAGTTTTGGAAATCGATCTGAAAAAAAATGAATAAATAAAAAATTATAGTAGTTAAATAAAAATTAGCCATAGCGAAAGAAATTTTGTCTTCTATAGAACGCGTAGAGAATTTCAAAATATATGTACCAAATCTAAAACAAAAGAAAACAAAAAAAAATTAAAAATTATGATCTGACTTTACTTGTAACGGTTGCAAGGGGCCCAAACGAAAAAGACAAACTGCATAACTAATCTATATAAAGTAAATAAACGGTTATATAAAAAAGAAGAAGAAGAAGAAAAAAAATTCGAGGCACAACGTATTAATTATTATTCTATATAAAGAATACGGGCTGGCTCAAAAAATGTTACACTCCTCGTAAGCAGTACGTACATACATTCTAACTTTATATCCTAATTAGTATCGTGATTAATAAGTGAGAGGAGAAATTTGAAAATTCCTGATTATCTAAGAAACTAAGAAAGAATGAATAATTAAATGCGCCGTAATTGTTAAATCTATATAAAAAAAAAGAGAGAGAAAACGAAAAAATAATTATTGATAACAGGTAACATTTTTCTGAATCATCCTGTACGTGTTAATATCTCTGATTGTGAATTAAGAGTACCTAATGATATAATTGATTCATAAATGGTATAATAGTATGCGTGAAGAATAATTAATATTAATTATACTCTCCTGAGAACAAAAATGAATCAAGGAGAAAGAAGGAAAAAAAAAGAGAAAAAAAATCATTCAAAACTACCTTTGTTATTACATGACTATTAACTTGTTACCATATATTTTAATTGAAATTAATTATTGATGATTTTATTTTTATTGTTATTGATAGTTTATCATCATTTATTTACTATTGTTATTAAATGATCTGTTTTTACGTTATTTAATATAATTTCAACACAATATACCTAATATAATATATTTTTCTATTAATTATTATATTTATACTCGTTTTACTGCAATTTTTTTGTGATTTTTATTTTATTTTATTATTTTTGTTACATAAAATTATGTATATTCTTCAATTTCCAAACATTCCCAAATATTCAAACAAACAAAGAAATGAAAAATAAATGAAAATGAAAAAATGAAATAAAAACGAATTCATTCATTGGTGAAGATTGCAGAAAAAAAAGAAAAGAAAATTCCCCAATATGTATTTAAAAATTAATATATATCTATATACATCTATGTATATTAAAATATAGATTCTATGTTAATACACCTTTTTTTCAATTCAATTCTTTAAATCCCAGATTTATGATCATTTTTCTTAGAAATAAAAACAATGATAATCGTTATAGTAGCCTGAATCAATTGGCAATCATCAAATTCTACGAGGGAACAGAGAGAAAGAGCTTCGTGAGTGAGGAGAAAAAATAAAGAATAATAATTGTTTCACTATTTATTTTCATAGCATCATAGATAAGCCTAATTTTATAATTACATGCAATTTTCGAATCAAAATAGCCTAATATTAATGTCTAATATTACAGCTGAGCGATTAATCGATCCATCAACGTTTTAGATCGATCAAAAGAACGACTAATCGAAATCTGCGATTCGGAATCGAAATCAATCAATCGATAAGCGGCGATAAGTCGATTAGAATCGATAGAAAAAACAACTGATCGAAATAGATCGATTATTCGATTAATCGACGTTTCAGAGTCATTGGAAAATCGAATGACAATTAATCGAAATCTACGATTGACCAAGAAACGTCGATTGGTCGAAAAATCGAGGAATTAGCTATTTGAAGATTTCGATTAATTGATAAATCGAATGATAATTAATCGAAAAAAAGAATCATCGAAATCTGCGATTGATCTAAAAACTTCGATTTATCGATCGATCAAAGAATTAGCTAGCCGAAGATTCCGATTAATCGTACAGACCCATCTAATATACAGTACGATACTCAAATCATCTGAATTATTATGCGCTAGTGTTTCTCGAGTTAATAACAGTGTCGCCATTGGAAGAGAGCATATTGAGATGATCGAGCAGATTTTCCCGCTCTCTCAAGCAGCTCCAAGCCTTGTCTTGTTCCTTTTTAGTCAGACCAACTTTTCTCTGCTTGGCCACAATCAATTTTTTATAATGATCAACGACGTCGTTATCTGCAAGGCTTATTTTCCTCTTCAAAGCCTGTCTCTTGCTTTCCTCTTGTGCCAAATTGAGCAATCTCTTCAATTGCGTAACGTTGTGATTAGACAAAGCGGACAATTCTTGCTGGCATCGTTTTATTTCAGCCAGTATCTCGTCGTCTTGATTCTTCTTGGGAACGTCAGCCTCCAGGATACCCTGCTCCACGAGCTCCTTATGCATCCTGAGCTCCAGGTTCATGGAATTCTGTATCGAAAGATCCCTCAGCACTGGGGGATCTCCGTCTCTGAATAATTTGTTGTCCATATTATTATTGGCGACGTAAACGTTCTCCTCCAACAGCGCGGACACCAGTCTCTGCGTCAATGGACCAGCTATGCTGTTACTCTTCTTGTCCGCCTTGGAGACGAGCAGCGATACGTCGGACCTGTTCTTCTTCTTCTCTCTGCTAGGGTTGGCCGCGTCCTCTTCCTGCATCAGGTCGTTGTGAGCCCATAGCAGACTGTAGTGTCTCCCCAATGGTGGGATCTTCTTAAACTCCCCGTGGTCGCTGTGCGTGGCTACAAGTTCCTCGAGCAGCTTAAGGTCCTCTGGCATAATATCAGTGCAGTACGGATCAACGGAGGCCCAGAATTTATTGGGGGTATCGTTCTTGGGCAGCAGGAGCTTCGGGAGTTCAGATTTGTTGCCTTCGACCCTGTTAACGTCGTTTGGAAATATCTGGGTAGCTATTCCCACTATCTTTTGCTTGAATAATTTCGCCGGCAGCGGAGACTGCGCCTTGGATCCCAGGTCTTTCAATTTCGACTTGTCATCCCTGATCTTCTTGTCCAGGGTCGACAGGCCCTTGACGCTCTTTGACCTCTTGTCCCTCCTCTCTTCGGCGGAAGACAAGTTCGTTATCTCATCTTGGAGCAGACGGCATCTCACAACAACAGAGGACAGTAGAGTCTCAAGCTCAAGTTGCAGGGTGTCCAGGTCTTCCATGCCCACTCCGTCCTCCGCCGAGCGCTGGAGGATGCTGCAGTACCTCGGCAAGTGCTTGCCATTGTCTACAGTCTTCAGAACCGGGAGAGAGACCGCGGTCTCTGTGCTTTCGGAGCTTGTGTCCGAGTTCAGCGAGGAGAGTCCTGACTTGCCGCCCTCGCGAACCTTTATCAAAGCTTTTTTGGAGCTTTGTTTACCTTTGCCTGACATGTTTTTAGTGATTATAGCCTTTTTTTTCACGTCGGAATTATTTCTTGCCGTTGAATTTAGAAGGTGTTGAACATTTTATATATGTATATTATATTGTTTATTTATGTTTGTTTTTTTGTTCTATTTACTGTCATTAGTCCGTGGTTTGAGGTTACTTTTACTGTCTATGATCGAATGATTCTTTGAGACCACTGTTCGGAGGAGATACTTGAATGGTATCGAACCTTTCGTGGTGTCGTCGAATATCCTGATCGACGTTTGTTGCTTCATTCGCGTTTTATTTTTTACAACAATAATTTCGATTAGCAACTCTTTTTTTTTTGCTTCTAGAGGCAACAAGGAGGCCAAGACGGCAAGACAGTAGCGCTTAATGTTCGTCACGGCTAGTTTGAGAAGTACAAGAAGCACTGTATGTGAAGCACGATGTGAAGGTTCGGTTGCCCATAGTCAGGCGCAGGTTTTTAAATTAATTTTTTAATTGTGAATATCTGACTGAATTCCGATGGAGAACAGTCTGAAGTTGGCTATGATCGAGAAACAAGCTTTGAGACGGTCCGGAACCGCAATCCAACTGTCTGAAGTTGGCTATGATCGAGAAACAAGCTTTTAGACGGTTCGGAACCGCAATCCAACTGTCTGAAGTTGGCTATGATCGAGAAACAAGCTTTTAGACGGTTCGGAACCGCAATCCAACTGTCTGAAGTTGGCTATGATCGAGAAACAAGCTTTCAGACGGTCCGGGACCGCATCCAACTGTCTGAAGTTGGCTATGATCGAGAAACAAGCTTTCAGACGGTCCGGAACCGCAATTCAACTGTCTGAAGTTGGCTATGATCGAGGAACAAGCTTTCAGACGGTTCGGAACCGCAATCCAACTGTCTGAAGTTGGCTATGATCGAGAAACAAGCTTTCAGACGGTTCGGAACCGCAATCCAACTGTCTGAAGTTGGCTATGATCGAGAAACAAGCTTTTAGACGGTTCGGACCGCAATCCAACTGTCTGAAGTTGGCTATGATCGAGAAACAAGCTTTGACGGTTCGGAACCGCAATCCAAAGTGTCTGAAGTTGGCTATGATCGAGAAACAAGCTTTCAGACGGTCCGGAACCGCAATTCAACTGTCTGAAGTTGGCTATGATCGAGAAACAAGCTTTCAGACGGTTCGGAACCGCAATCCAACTGTCTGAAGTTGGCTATGATCGAGAAACAAGCTTTCAGACGGTTCGGAACCGCAATCCAACTGTCTGAAGTTGGCTATGATCGAGAAACAAGCTTTTAGACGGTTCGGAACCGCAATCCAACTGTCTGAAGTTGGCTATGATCGAGAAACAAGCTTTCAGACGGTCCGGAACCGCAATCAACTGTCTGAAGTTGGCTATGATCGAGAAACAAGCTTTCAGACGGTTCGGAACCGCAATCCAACTGTCTGAAGTTGGCTATGATCGAGAAACAGAAGCAGGCGAGTTTCATCCGGAACCGCAATTCAACTGTCTGAAGTTGGCTATGATCGAGAACAAGCTTTCAGACGGTTCGGAACCGCAATCCAACTGTCTGAAGTTGGCTATGATCGAGAAACAAGCTTTCAGACGGTTCGGAACCGCAATCCAACTGTCTGAAGTTGGCTATGATCGAGGAACAAGCTTTTAGACGGTCCGGAACCGCAATCCAACTGTCGAATAATTGAACAACCAAAATTCTGAAGCCCAAAAATGTCATCATTTTTTTCAAATTTCCCGCTTTATTCTCCAACCCGTAGAACTTCCGCTCCGTCGCCCCGCAAGCGGACGTGACGTACCGTTTGGCATGCGCCATTGACATGCGCGTGGACAAACCCGGTGCGGCTCGCGCCGCTTGAACAGCGGCCATATTGTTTGCGGTCTACGCGTTCCGACCGTATCGTCGCCGCGTCTCTCACGTTAACTGTGCAGTGTGTGGAAAAAACGCAGTGTGAAACGAATAAGAGAAGCAAAAAGAAAAAAATTGATTAAATCAGGAAAAAAAAACGAAGAAGGCCGACGAGGATATATTCTTTCACCTTAAACCGTAATTAATAAATTGTAACAAAATTTCGCGAAAAAGCAACAGCATGAAGAAGACAAAGGACCTCTCGGACGAGGACGAATATTCGGCCGACGATCCAGAAGAGGTTGAAGGAGTTTCCGAAGACGAATGGACGCCCGAGCCCGGGGCCGAGGTGAGACACGATCAGAGACTACCGTCTATCCAGTCGTCTAATCAATTCATACCGTTACGTATTCGAGATTCTATCCTCTGATATATCGAGCCTCGACGGTTATCGTACACCGAAGCCCCAGTTTCTACTGTTTATAACATACATACACTAATCCTCACCTCATTCGACGCACGCCTCACGCTCGCGTACTACGTACGTGCCTCATTTCATCGGCATCACATCAAATTCTCGATCTCAAATACTTCGATTATCACTCAATTCTCGCTCGATAAACTGGGGCGAATATTTAACGCGATTACCGGCCGGTTAGAATACCTCTGTGTGTGTGTGTGTGTGTGGTTTTTTTCAGCTTTAATATACGCGTTTCTTGGGGCACGATTATCACGATTTTCGTATTTTCAGGGAGGTACTAAAAAAAGGCCTCAAAGAGTGGCTGCGAAGAAGCGTCAGCACTCCGAGGAGGAGGAAGACGAGGATGAAGAAGAGGAAGAGGAGGAGGAAGAGGACGACGAGGAGGACGACGAGTCGGATTCTGACTCTGGGAAAAAACCAAAAAAGAAGAGACGCGCCAAGAAGGAGGAAGACGAGGATGAAGACTCGGATGACAACAGTTTCAACGAACCCTCTGGCATTCCACCAAAGGATTATACGGTGGGTTTGGGCTTGGGATCGGAGAGGATTCTGTATTCACGCCGGCACATGAAACTCATTTGATTTTTGTTTTCAGTCTGGTGCTTTCGTCGTCGCGAAAGCCGATATCACCGGAGATACAGACCCCACCTTGTGGAGGATAGATGGAAAGGCTCTTCTGCAAAAATACTTACCCATCAAAGAGGACGACAAAACTGTTTACAAAAGCACGTCTACGGTGAGTAGAGACGGAATTGGAGACTGGAAAGCAAGAAAACTCGAAATAATTGAGAGATTTGTTTGATTTTTCAGTATTCCGGATGGTCGGTGAACAACAAAGATAAATATCTCGCGGCCCAAGTTACGTTCAAGGTCCAAAACCGACACGAGACTGTCGTCGAGTTGCACCTGGATCAGCAACAACAACAAGAAATCGTCAAGTGAGTTTGAATCTTTCATTTCAATGTTTTGACATCGTTAAAAACCTGCGTTTGATATATTTTCAGAGAGGAGAAGGAGGATTAGACGAAAGCAGCAGCACCGTAAGCGGCACTGACGAGGATTCTCGTATTTGTTTATATATGTTTTAAGATACGATAAGACACACAGACACAAACCACACTGATTGCAGTTAGATGGTAGAATAGTGGTCGAGACATTGTTTTTAAAAATAACGTAAGAAATGAAAAAGATACACTTCATATTATAACTGACGTATTATATCGATTGGCATAGAAAGAAAGAGAAAGAATTCTAACTGCAAGTTTCATCCTTTTATTATTATTATTATTTTTAAATCAATTTATTTTAAGACAAGACGTAAGAGAACTGTTGTTTATTGTCAATCACCCATTTTGTAATAGAAAAATAATCTTCTTTAATCATTAAAGTCTGTTGTGTAAAGGCTAAATTTTCTTTGAGTTTTTATTCATCAAACTTATCTATTCTTGATCTTCTTCACCTACGAATATAAATTGATACTATGATAATATGATGAAAATCATTAAATAACTTGACTAAAATCATTGAAGAGCAAAACAAAAAAATACTGTATTTATTATTATTTCACAAAATTATTATCAGTCTCACATTGTAACGATTTTTTTTCTGTTTATCCATCGTACTTAAAAGCTATTAACTACAATGAAAAGTAAATTTGATCAAATATGCAAGGAATGTTTTATTAATCAATCAAGCCAGACAAATAGAACACATTAATTTTCATATAAAACTTCTTAATTTTTCTTTTGCTTTTTCTTTTCTTTACCAATAATTTTGTGATTATGATTAATTACCAAGCGAACAAAAAGTTCTCATGTAAACACATAGAGAGGAACATGGAGTTATATTGCATACCGTTTCCTTCTTCCGAGCAAGAAGACCTTCTTTCTATTGAATATTCGATTTAAACTACCCACTACAGAGAACATGATGATAATATGAAGAATACAGTATACAAAAACAAGATTATAGATTTTTCTGTATACTGTACAATATGAAAATAAATATAACGTTCTTGCAAGGTTCGAAACGGTAATCTCTCTATAGTTACTCTCCTAATCCGTAGTTTCCTACGCCTCATATCTTCTAGACCCTCTGAAAAACTTGTTTACTCCGAAATACCTCAAGTATAACGAGTCTGACTTATTATTCTCACAGTTTCGTGCATAGAGTCGAGAGAATAACAGAACGTCGTTAATCAACTCCGACCTGAGAGAAGAATAACTACGTTAAACAAAAAACGAAGATATTTAAATTGTACTTTTAAAAATACTATTTCTTCATCTCATTCATTCATTCATTCGAGACAACAAACATAGATTCGACGAAAAAACCGCGTCGAATCAAAACGAACTTCTTAATTTACTATATTGTACATCGAGTTCAGGCATAAACGGAGTTTTCTACTTCTGCGAAGTAGCCCCGACCTCGTCCGACCTGTCGGGACTCGCGGGTCTCTCCGCACCCCTTATCTCCCTGACTATCGGCTCCTCCTCGTGCTCGGTCAGCCTCAAGCCGGCTACGCCTTTCTTCGGAATATTGAACAAGTCTCTCTTGATCTTTCTCCTCCTCGAAGGATCGTTACGACGGAGTTGTAGCATGCAGGCAAAATCTGCTACGTATAAAAAACCGGCTATCAACAACTCGCACGACCTCTTTCCGTCCTTGTACGCGGTTTCCAGCTCCGAACTCGTCCTCTGGTCGTACTGCCACCATCCTGATGAACGAAAAAGGCTTTAATTCGCGCTATTTGAGGATTTTAGACTTTATATTCACCGTTTCGACCCTCGTAGAACCAGCGATACTCTTCTTCCGCAGTCTCCGGACTCTTGTCGACCTCCTCAAGGTCCACGAGTCTCGGTCGCTCCAGGAAGTCCGAGGGGATCTCTTGCCGGCACATCGGGCACCTTTTGCTCTGGTTTGCGACCCCTTTTACGCATAGGTAGCAGAATACGTGGCGACACGGAAGCTCGGCGGGGTGGACGCAGGGCTGGAGACAAACGGCGCATTCCGGACCTGTGGACGTCGCAGATGAGAGTAAAGTTTTTTTTAATGTCGATCGAGACCCACCTTCGTCCTCGGTTTCGGTGTTGGAATCTTTCTGTCTTTTGACAACGGCGGGTGTCTCGATGTTCGAATCTGCCATGGCGTTCGATTTGACAATTTCACGAGGATGACGAGGTTCCCTTGATCGTTTCATGCGTCGTATTTTTTTAGCAGGTTTTTAAACTGCTTATTCGACGGGCGGAATGTAGTCGTGATGACATACGACGCGACCTTTACCCTCCAGAGACTCGACGATACTGATTTCGATTCGAATCCCGGTTCTGTACGACGGAGCGTCGCGTAACTGTCAAATATCGCAGCGTCAACGACAACCCCTCGAGGCCTCGACGCTTGAGACACCGATAACGATAATTTTTTCAGATAAGAAACAACACGGCCCATCCCCCTCTTTCACAACAATAGTCAACTGGTTGAGTCTCGTTTGTTTTATTTTGTTTCGCAGGTGGCGCGAACTAACGGCGCGAGGTGGAAGTAGTCCCGTGCTGTGACCGCATGACGTAGGCGATCGTCAATTTTTTTAAATTTGAATTCGAATTAAAGGAGGCAAGATTCTATATCGCTTGCGATCGGGTGCATCGATGATATATACCGGGGTCGGATCGCGTGGAGATTGTTGTTCGATCACCGTTACAGTGTTTTGTTACGTTATTTATGGGGTGTTACGTGTGTGAAGATACGCGGTCGATAACAGACTCAGAACGCAGACGCGCGCGTTTTACAGCTGACAGGTAGGTACCGACGGTACAGCATTCCCCGTGTATTTTGAATATAGTCCTTAATAAATTTGTTTATCGAGCAATAGGACGGAGTAAAGGGTGCGTACTGTGATGTTTCAACTTTACGAAGGATCGAGGAACGACGGTATCGGGTATCACCACTCCCACCATTCGCATAACAGGGAAAAGGAGGTCGACATTCTAGAGGTGTGAATAAATCCATATGCGCCTAAAGCAGGCAACCGTACGCACGTCCCATAAGAATTAGCACGTGCCGTACGTACGGTTGCCCGCCTCAGGCGCACCGAGTGGCCCGCATAGCGAGAAACTCACGGTATACCGTGTCAGGGTGTAACCATGAGGCCATCGAGACACCTGAGTATATGCAACCGGGACGACATTGATGGCTGGTGACCAATCACCTATTCGCGTTTCATTCGGGAAAAATATTGATGCCGTATTGGTTGCATACACCCAGGAGTCACCTTGGGACACTCATTGATTCCGAGTCTTATCCGTTATGAATATATTCTTCAAAATAACCGAATTTTATTCTCCGAATGCTCGATGACTTGGATAATAATGACGAAGAATAATAATTATTCAACGAAAAATTTGTTCTCATCATCTCCAATTTAATTCAAGCTCTTTCGGAAGTTTTATCTTTGAATCGAGTTCAAATCTGACCCAGATAATAGCTTCTCTACGTTTTTTTGAGCAACGTTTACTCTTCCAGACATGTTTGCAACTGTCTTCGCCAGAACTCATCTGCAAGATACCCAACGGCGATGCTGCCCGTCGTGTTAAAGAAGGTCTAGTCGCGTCGGCGAGGAAGGAGAAACTTGGATCTAGAGAAAATGGTAACTGGCTGGAGACCCTAAAGCCTTTTAACCAGCCGAAGAAATAACAAGTCTTATTTGTTCTCTATAGGAAACAGACTCGGAAGGAGATGGTTCGTCGTCATGGGTCTTCTCTTCCTTGGCTGCGCCCTCGTCGCAGGCGTTGGTCTCCCGCTGGCCTTGGAACTGCGCAGTTCTCACCTACTGGAAGCAAGATTGCAAGTGGTGAAGCGGATATTGTCAGAAACGCCTCTGATCGATGGGTCAGTTTCCGTCCATAGCTTGTTCCTCATCCTGAAAAACCGCAATTAAAAACCGTTCATTCGTTCCAGACACAACGATTTTGCCTGGAACCTTCGCCACCGCGGAGAGAAAGCAAAGGATTTTCCGTTCGACGAGGATCTCTCAAAGAACCTGACCTGGGGCCCGGAATGGCAGACCGATCTGGTGCGGCTCCGCCGCGGGAACGTAGGCGCTCAATTCTGGTCCGCGTACGTCCCCTGCGAGGCCCAATTCCTAGACGCTGTTCAGCTGACTCTGGAACAGATCGATCTGGTCCGAAGAATGACTTCCAAGCACCCGACCAGCATGAGACTGGTAACGTCAAGCTCGGAGCTCGAGAGGGCTCACAGAGACGGGGTCATCGCTAGTCTGGTCGGACTCGAAGGGGGACACAGCATAGGGTCTTCCATGGCGGTCCTCCGCAGCTTTCACCTCCTGGGAGCGAGATACATGACTCTGACGCACCGCTGCAACACGCCATGGTTCGCAGAGGGGAAACTCCGAAATCTGATGAAAATTGACCCTGGTTCTTCGTCATTTCCAGGGCAGAATCCAGCCTCGTCGAGGATCCCAACGCAGACGTACCCCTGGATTTCCACATCGGGGGATTATCAGGCTTTGGAAAAGCAATCGTGAAGGAATTGAACAGACTGGGAATGCTCGTTGACCTCTCTCACGTTTCCACTCAGACCATGAGAGCCGCTTTAGCTGCGACCAAGGCGCCGGTCATATTCTCACACAGCGCAGCCAGAGCTCTGTGCAATTCCTCTAGGAACGTGCCCGACGATATTCTGCGAAATCTTGTAAGTTTCATCGAGGATCCCTCCGCTCATTAATTGACTAATTTCACTATCGTTTTCAGTCCGTCAACGGGGGCCTGGTCATGGTCAGCTTCGACAGTGCTCATCTTAGCTGCAGCGGCACCGCATCCATGCACGACGTCATAGGTGAGGTCCAGAGCTTCGGTTCGACATAAAATCTCAGAATTTTGATCTTTCTTCATCTCCCTTTCAGCGCACATCTCGCACATTAGAAAAATGGCGGGTGTGAATCACGTTGGGCTTGGAGCGGGCTACGATGGGATCGTTAGGTGAATACAAGTGTCTAAATAGTAGGTTTGAAGATTGTGATTGATGTTTTTTGATCATTTTCCGCAGCCCGCCGGCAGAGTTGCCTGACGTGTCTGGCTATCCTCTGCTGTTGGCAGAGTTGACGAGAGACAGGAGATGGTCGGCGGCAGATATAAAGAAATTGGTGGGGGGAAACTTGTTGAGGGTTTTGAAAGAGGCGGAAACTCAATCTTCGGCGCTTTCTAGCCAGCCACCGGCGGAGGAATGGATCGCTGACTTGGTTGAGGATGATGTGTACTGTAGATATCACGATGTGTAATTATGATAGTGTAATTGTCAGTTCTTGTGCTACTTGTTGAATAATAACTCCGTTATCGTTGTCTCTGTTCTACATCGCGTATATCAAAATGTGTGAAACTATATTGTAAGTTTTTTTAATAATCAATAAAGAAATGTATCGTGTTTGTTGATGTGTTTTATAATATTTTTTACCTTCTATGGGATTCAAAGAGCAATGGGTAAGTGTTCTAAAATTATTACTATGTAGTGTCAATTGTGCTGTTTTGAGGAAGTTACAGCTAGAAGCTTAGTTCAACAACAAGTTATTCATGTAATGGAAAGGTTCTAGTCTAGTCTTTCTCAACATCAACTGGGATGTTGAAGACGAGATTTGACGTTATCGACCTGAAACGGAAGAAGAACGAGGAATTTTATCAGATACTGTATAAGTCTAGCTATCCAAATACTCACACTAGGAAACCATAAACTGTTCGGGAAATATATCAGCCGTCCAAAGAACCCGATATTCTGTACAGGCGATAAAATATGAAGATGCAAATGATTGACAGAGATGAACGGAGGCCAGTGGAAGCCCGTCCGCGTCTCGCCCAGATCGAATCCCATTTTCTCTGCGACTGCGGTCAGCGTGCTGACCATGTGATCGACTGGAACGTCAATGAGACCGAGATTCTTGTCGTGAACAAATTTTCGATCGTTCAGTGGTTTCTTAAATCGTATTCGGATATTTTTCGACTCACGAGTTTTCTCGTCGTCCGGACCTCGCATCACCTTGGCATTGTCGATGTGCCTCCTCGGAATGATTAAATAGTGGTGAGTCGATGCGGGCTTGATGTCTTTTATACAGACCACCGTCTCATCCTGCAACAAAAATTTATCGACCTTTCAGACACCTGCACGTGCTACTATTGACGTTTTGACAGATGCTCGGAGGTTAGGACTTTGAATCACCTCGTAGATCATTTCGCTCGGTGCCTGACCAGCGATAATTTGGCAAAAAATACAGCTGCCGTGTTCCTCTGTCATTATTCAACGTCGATTCATTCATTCATCGATCACTTCGATCATTAATTAATTTGTTATTCAAATATTCGAGGCGTGTCGGCTGCTAGAATGACATAATGGAACAGTCTGAAGTTGGCTAGAATCGAGAAACAAGCTTTCGGACGGTTCTGGACCAATCCAACTGTCCGAAAGCTATCATTTCTCTATTCTAGCCAACTTCAGACTGTTCCATCGTCAGGAATTCACCCTGTATATCTTATATGTAAAAAACAAATTATCACCGCGATTTATGAGTCTCATACCCCGGTAGAAATAAAAAATCTACAATTCAAAAGAAAAAGAAAAGGAAGATAACTGAAATAGTATTTTTATTCATGCAGTTTCCTAGAATACTGGGAATTTTTTAAAATTAAATAAATAATAATAATAATATCGCGTCATCCATTCACTCTCAGTATTTATGGTAGCACATAATCTTTGCAGATGTATTAATTTGATTGCAGATTAAAAGAACTGTATTCAAAAATCTCTAATTATAATTGATCGTCAAATCATCAAAACGTTAAATTATGAACTGCATATACTTAATAATTGTCTGACTCGACCGGACCGACGAGATTACATCATGCGTGGAGTAATAATAAATTTCCTAATCATCAGTTATTTATGAACGCGTTTGGATAAAAAATAATGACGATAACACATAAAATAAACTTTATGGGATACTTGAAATACTTTTCACTGCGCCCGCAAGACAATATTCTTTGATGTTCGCAATCTTGCATTAATTCTGCATTCGTTTTTGCGAATACCAGGAATTTTTAATGCCTCTATCAATCGATCATTTAAATAATTCAGTTATCATCAAGTTTGAACGGTTTTGTTGAGTTTTCAATCAATTCAAAGCAATTACAAGAGCGACTTTATTGAATTACCACAAAATCAACTGTAATGTATATTTTTTTTTCTTCGATTGGGAGAACGGTGCATCAACATAGCATTCAGGCTTTGATGTATCGATTATTCTTAATGTTCAGAAATTCGTTTGTTATCAGTACGCAGGCCTTAAGTAACAATATAGTATCTTGTTTATAACTCTGGACGTTAGGTAACGTCTAATCGCGTTCTCTTATTTGCAAACATACCATCAAAACTCCATATCACAGAATTATATCTTGAGTTCAAGCCGTTATCAGTCAATAAAATAGGTCGAGAAATACCGACTCCGGTCATAACTGGTCGTTTCTTCGTCAGAACCACAGCAGAAAGTCGTTAACTAACATGGAGAAGATAACAATCACTAAACTCGATGTTAAGGACATCAGATTTCCCACTTCGCTGAACTCAGACGGAAGCGACGCTATGGTAATCGAACCGCCTCGTTCAGTCTTCTCCCCATTTTCAACCAGAATTTGGATAAATTGATCGTTCAATTCTAGCACACGGACCCTAATTACTCTTGCGCATACGTTACAGTCGCCACAGACAAGGGCTTCGAGGGACACGGCCTGACGTTCACATTGGGTAGAGGAACGGAAGTCGGTACGCGACGTTCAAGAATCTGAACTTTTCAGGCTTCTCATACCCAAATAGATCGAATAACTGTTCTAATCACCGTTTCAGTTACTCAGGCATGCAAATCTCTGTTCAATTTCGTCAAGGGCAGAACTGCTAATGAAATATTCGACGACTTTGCATCCTTCTGGAGGGAATTGACCAGCGATTCTCAAATGAGATGGGTAAACCTTGTTCGAACACATTCGCACTGACCGCGATCATTTAGCCATTGTTCATCCCTCCTCGCAGATCGGGCCCGAGAAAGGTGCGTCTCACTTGGCTACGGCGGCCGTTATAAACGCCCTGTGGGATCTGTGGGCCAGGATCGAGGGAAAGCCACTGTGGAAACTGCTGACCGACTTGACTCCGGAGCAGCTCGTTTCCACAATTGACTTCCGCTACATGTGAGTATCAACGAGTGCCTTTGTCTTAAAAATCTTAACACTCCGTGAATCCACAGATCCGACGCGATAACGAAGGAGGAAGCGATAGCCCTGCTCAGAGAAAAGGAGCGAGGTAAGTCGGAGCGGGAGAAAATCTTGCTGGAGAAGGGCTACGAGGCTTACACAACACAGGTTGGATGGCTCGGCTACTCCGACGAGAAGGTGAAGAGCCTGTGCCGGAAGTACCTCAACCTGGGTTTCACATCCTTCAAGGCAAAAGTCGGGCAGAATGTGGAAGAGGACATAAACAGGTGTCGTCTGATCAGGGAAGTTATCGGGTACGAGAATAAGCTGATGGTGGACGCGAACCAGATCTGGGAAGTCGAAGAAGCTATCGACTGGGTAAAACGACTGGCAGAGTTCAGACTGACTTGGATCGAGGAGCCAACTTCCCCCGACGATGTATTAGGACATGCTAGAATAGCGCGGGAGCTAGAACCCTACGGGATCGGAGTGGCGACTGGAGAAATGTGTGCGAACAGAGTCATGTTCAAGCAGCTGCTTCAAGCAAAGGCGATTAAATATTGCCAAATCGACTCTGCCAGGATCGGCGGTGTCAATGAGATTCTCTCGGTCTATTTCATGGCGCTGAAATTCGGTGGTAGGCATATAGTTTCTTCAGGCAAAGCTACCGAAAAGTTCGCTTGTTCGCCACCGTTGCAGCTTTAGTCCCGCTAAACAGCCATGCAAAGCTCAACTATAAAAAATGTATTTCAGTTCCAGTCTGTCCCCACGCCGGAGGAGTGGGTCTCTGTGAGATGGTTCAGCACCTTCAAATGTGGGATTATATATCTCTGAGCGGAACCAGCGAAGACAGAGTGATCGAGTACGTGGATCAGCAGCATGAGCATTTCGAGGATCCGACTAATGTTCGAAACGCTCATTACATGCCACCCAAGGCGCCAGGGTACTCGACGAAGTTCAAGAAGCAGAGTGTTCTGGAATATGAGTATCCGACCGGCACGGAATGGCAGCGGATGTTCAATAAGGGAATCTTTCCACGACCGGTTGAATAATTGTATAAAATTGTATCTATTTCAGATATTGTAAATTGTACATAAACGTTAACAACAATTGATGCCATAGCTTCTTTTCCCTCTACGAAATTAGTAATATGCTGCCTAAAGCATCTTCATGAGCTTCTAGTCTCTCTGAAAATTAGCTGGAACTCTGGAGACGAGATTTTACGTAATCGACCTGAAACAGAAGAAGAATGAGGAGTGAAAATGAACTTTTTATCACATACTGTAACTCAGGAGTCGTCTAGCTATCAAAATACTCACACTAGCGAACCATAGACTGTTGGGTAAAAATATCAGCCGTCCAAAGAACCCGATATTCTGTACAGGCGATATAATATGAAGATGCAAATGGTTGACGGAGTTGAACGGAGGCCAGTGGAAGCCCGTCCGCGTCTCGCCCAGATCGAATCCCATTTTCTCTGCGACTGCGGTCAGCGTGCTGACCATGAGATCGACTGGAACGTCAATGAGACCGAGATTCGTGTCGTGAACAAATTTTCGATCGTTCAGTGGTTTCTTAAATCGTATTCGGATATTTTTCGACTCACGAGTTTTCTCGTCGTCCGGACCTCGCATCACCTTGGCATTGTCGATGTGCCTCCTCGGAATGATTAAATAGTGGTGAGTCGATGCGGGCTTGATGTCTTTTATACAGACCACCGTCTCATCCTGCAACAAAAATTTATCGACCTTTCAGACACCTGCACGTGCTACTATTGACGTTTTGACAGATGCTCAGAGGTTAGGACTTCGAATTACCTCGTAAACGATTTCGCCCGGCGCCTGGCCGGCGATGATTTTGCAAAAAATACAGCTGCCGTGTTCGTCGGTCATTTTTTTAACGTCTATTCATTCATTCGTCAACCACTTCGATCAATAATCAAATTTTTATCTGGCGATCCAAGGGCGTGTAGGCTGCTAGAATGACACAACAAACAACATGGCGGCTCCCGTTGCTGTCAAAATCGAAACTCACAACAAACAAACAACGAGGACGAACGAGGTAAGGGTAATACTGACTCCGAAAAACTGTTTTCTAGACCTGAAAGAATATTTTATACAGTCTGAAAGACCTTAATTCGTCATTTTTTCTCTTCAATTTAGAGGTTAGGTTGATTTCGCACTCGACACAAGGTAAAATCGACCATGACCCCCAGAAAATTGTCCAAGGGTCGAAAATCGGGCGACTCTGACACCGAGAGGTCGAGGTCTCAGATCAGTGAGCAAAGACCGCGCACAAAATCCCGCAAAAAAATCGGCCTGACTAGATCCGAGCGAGTGAACACGGAAGACGGAGATGCTTTAATCCATCCTTCGACGGCTCCGGAGGCCAGAAGATCCGTCGACGTCGTGGTCGTCGACGTTCACAACGAGAACAAAGGCTCCGAGCCAAAGCCAAGGAGGTCCAGAGACGAGGGGAGAGCCTGCTGGTCCGCGGAGGCAGTCCCTCCGCGCGATATCATCGACTCCGTCAGGAAGAATCAGAGGCGGAGAGGCCCCCTGGAGACGGGAAACGCCTGGGAGATCGACGATTCCGTAGACGCCATTGAAGAGTTCGAAGACGTCGGCTCGGCTTCAGAAAACTCGCAGAACTTCGATCCCCGTCGGTTCGGATCCTCGGAGAAGTTCCTCGCGAGTTCGGAAGATAATTCAGACCCCGCTGAAGAAATTGCGATGGGAAAGACGGAGGAACCGAGGCGCAGAAGAAAGCGGTGGTCCAAAGAGGGCAGGAATTTACACCTGACGAAGGAACTGATCCGAAATTCCTCCGCCGAAAGCGATTCTTCCAGATTTAAGCCCGTTCCTGCTCCCCGCAGGAAGGGAAGTGCGAGGTCATTCGCGGTAGAGAGTGAGTCGAGCCTGGCGTTCGATAACGGAGGTTTTAAATCCGACACCGATGAGGTTTTGAGGATAGAGACGGAGGTCTACGAGCCCCAGGAAACCGGGTGCGAGGTCCTTGCGCAGAGCACAAAGATCGAGATGACGAACTTCTACGATTCTTATGAGAAAGTCGTTGAAACTATATCGTTAGAGTCTGAGAACGATTCAGACGGTGATAAAAACGAGAGCTTCAGAGCCTCCGGGTTCCCCGATACGAGCGACGAGCTGGAAACGGAAATCATCAGAGGCGGAGGCTCTGCGTCTACCCCGAAGCAAAGGAGACACGAAGATCCTGAGGTTGAGGATTCGGAGCCGTCGCCAGATGAAGATCTTCGGGTCTCCAAATCTGATAAGAATTCAGAACGAGAGTCTACGAGTTTCGAATCTGGAAATTCGTTGACGGACATCAGCGACTTACCTGCGAGGAAAAGGGAGCCGAAGAAGCCTCAGGAATCTGAGACCGGAGTTAAAAAGCGTAGATCAAAGCGCAGGGCTAAGAGCGAGGATCGGAACGAGCCGATAGCGGAGGATCTGATAACGGAATACAACTCAGAAAAGGCGGAGAAGTTCGTTTCCGTAACGATCCACAAAGCGGATGTGCTGGAGACGGACTACATCACTAGACACCCGATGGTCAAGGTTCATCTCGTGGAAATGAACACGGGGAACTATTTGAAGACTCTGAACAGCGATAATCACGGACGGTGCAGCTACCTCCAGCCCATGATCACCGGGAAGTTTGACTTCAAAGAGAATCGCTCCATCCTCCCAAATTGGCAGGAGGAACTGATATTCGAGTACAACTTCGAAGATGTTGTCAAGCCGGGCGATAAACCGGTCCTAATCCTCTTCGAGATACTGGATCTACTCAACTTCGCAGAAGCTAGCTTCAACTACAACGTATTAGGTGAATGAAAAGGGAAGCCCCAGGCTCCGGTCGCTGAAACGCTAAATACTCCGTTTATTCCACTAGGTAATGAGGGATGCTGGCACAAGATAGCCTGGGCGTTTCTCAAGCCGATCGGAGCCAACGGCGCGTCTCATGTGAACAAGAAATTGAGACTGCAGCTCTACGAGCCATCGAAGTCGTCAAAAAAATGTGGAAGGCCTTCGAGATGCGAGGTATACGAAGCTGAGGCGAGCGTAGAACGTTCCGAGTAGTTGAAAGTCATTTCTATGCTCAGGTTTTCAACTGGTGGCAATCAGCGAGCAGAGAAAAGTACCCTAGCACGTTGTACGTTACTCTGAAGCCCGTCGCCCCTCCGATAGAAGAACCGATAGTCTACGAGCGTTTCAGTTTGAGCGAAGTAGCGCAGGATATGGAAGACGAGAGTTTGAGGAACAGCGAGAGCTGCAGGAAATCGTCCGACCTCTTGCAGCTGCCGAAGTGGAGCAGACTGGCTGCGCAGTCCTGCAAGATACCCAACAGCTTGATCTTCCGGTCTGAGAATTACGAGAACGGATCCTTTCACGTCGCGTTCAGTAACGACGGAAAGTATCTCGCCTCTGTTGGATCCGAGGAGGAAAACTACCCCATCGTCATACACACGGCAATTACCGAAACGTTTTTACTAGTTGAGGAAGCAAACTCTATAATACGCGTTTTGCTTCTCATTACAGTGCGAGTTGGTCTTCAGACTCTCCCGCAATAATACTTCGTTCCAACAGATTCCAGAAGGAAATATCCACCTGAGATTCAAGGGTCATAAAAACTTCGTCTACGCCCTGAGCTGGTCCAGGGACGATAGACTCCTGCTCTCCGTGTCATCGGACCAAACTGGTTGCATATGGGACGTAGGACGTAGAACGATCCGGGAGATCGAGGTGACGGGGAGATTGAAAATTCTACCGTCATTCTGGATAATAACGGGGATTTTTGATTCCAGATGCTGCCTCATCCCTCCTACGTTTATTGCGGGAAATTTTACCCGCTGAACAAGAACATCGTGGTAACCGGGTGCTACGACAGCGTCGCCCGAGTGTGGACCAAGTCTAGAAGCACCAAGCGATACGAGCTGAGCCAAGAACTAGACGAGCACAAGGGGTACGTGAACGCGTTATGCTTCCAGCAGGACGGCGGACTGATAACGGCGGACAGCCTCGGGGTCATAATGCTGTGGACTCTGAGGAAGAGGGAATGGCGGGTTCTCAAAACTATAAAGAACAACGAGATAGAGAATATCATCGTCAACACTGTCGTCCCACATCCTCTCGGAGCCAGACTCTTGGTCCATTCCAGAGACAACGGGCTCAGAATGATCGACTTGGACACCGGAGTTGTTCTACAGAGATACAAAGGACTCAGGAATCGGAGGTTCGACGCGGAGCCTTTTTATCTCTCATCACGATTCATATCTCTGTTTTATATTTCACAGACTGCAAACCACCGCCTGTCTCTCTCCGTGCGGTGGCCTGGTCCTCTGCGGAGGCGAGGACTCGAGCCTGACCGTCTGGAGTTTGGAGAGCGGTAGAAGGGCCGCGAAGTACGCGATAAAGGACGCCAGGATCGTTGCCTGCGTTGCTTATCATCCCTTGGACCACATCCTGGCGTTTTCAACGTTCGGAAGCGTCTCTTCGGTTCAGATATTGAGATTTGATAAGAATTCGACAGGGAAAAGCGTCGGATTGAGTATCTTAGGGAACGGGGAGATGAGCGACGACGTTGACATCACAGTTAAATTCGATAAGAACGATTTTTCGTCGGGGGATAATCTGAGTACTAGATCAAAGCGTGCGGAGAGACGGATCGGGGGGTTGAGTAGAGCGGAGCGAAGCTACAGCAATGAAAATGCAGTTTCCAGACAAGATTTTCTGAGACTGAAGATTCAGAGGCTGAACGAATCTCAGGAAGGCCTGAAATCCAGGAGCGCCGCTAGATTGAACAGTATAATAGAAAAAATCGACAAGATCCTCGTAAACACGACCCTGAAAAGAGACTTGGACTCTACTCAGAGTTCTAACGAGACTCGGAAGCAGGAAATCGCCCAAGTTTCGTCCACTTCGAAGCGGGATGCTCGGAGTAAAGTCCGATCGAGGTCTTCGAAGAGTAGAAACGGGGAGAGAAGCTCGACGAACGATGAACTTGTAGAAATGCAAGACCTGAGTTTGGCTCGTAGGGAAACATCCGGAAACGAGGGATCGAGACAGAAGCTTCTCCGCTCCATTTCCAGACCGAGTATTCAGTCGCACAGCAACTTGGAATCCGACGAGGATCGTTCGGCTCATAAGAGCAGCGGCGAATCGAAGCGAAGAACTTCTGGCAGAGAAAAGGTCTTTGACGCTGACGTGGAATCGAGCAGAGAGAGAAAACCGGCGAGGAGAAGAACGAGAAGAAGACAAGAAGAAGGGAGACTGTCCGATTCTTTGGATCAGAAGCCGATGCGAGACTCTGAATCTTGCGTCATAGTCTTGGAAGATCTGAAACCCGGATCGCAGAGTAATCCCAGCACTTCGGACAGCGCCAGGACGTACACGATAGATAAAGATAAATCTTGGAACACTTGGGACTCGGATAAGAAGAAAGGTAGCGATGCGAGTAGCTCCGCTAAGAGCAACGCTACTTTCACTATAGAAAATGAAATCTCGTCCGGAGGTAGATCAGCGAAGAAAAAATCGGCGAGATCGATCAGAGAATGAATATAATTTCTTTACTCATGTGCAGAATATAATAAAAATAATATAAATAATATAAATAAATAATAATAATAAATAGAATAAATGAAAATAAACGAATTTAATTTCTTTACTTTACTTTTCTTTACTTTTTAGGTACGGAATGATCATCTTTTTGATCTATAATTGAAGGGTGAAACGGCAAAACGGTGCAAGTGCCATCATAATGATTTTTTAGGAGAGCAAAAAAAAAACTCTCCCAAAATTCTACGAACTCATTTTTTTTTTCAATCTGAGAAAGTACTTTGTAGAGTTTTTTGAGCTCTTTCAAATGGCGCAAGCACCGATTCAATACAGCCATCTGTCTTCGAGAAAATGGTTCACGAAAGTCGATTTTTTTCGTGCCAGTGTAACTGCCACGTTTCGTGCCGACTTTTTTTTTTGTATTACTTTGGATACTGATTAAGAACGCAATTACGATGCTAAAATTATGAAAAAAATATTGAAATTATGAAAGAGACTTTTTCCTGCCCTAGGGCGGAAAATCCTGTTGTCCGCCCGCTCACTCGGTCTGAAAAGAGGCATTTCTGCAGACCAGGTGACGAGTAATAGTACTTTTCGATACGAGTGCGAAAGGATTGTTTTCCTGCAAAAAATGTCCGATAGGAATTTCTGATCCGTTTCTATCCGAAAAAGCGGTGAAAAATGGCCAACCCGTACTGTTTGCGGCCCAATTCGGAATTCTATTCGAATTTGCTCAAAAATTTTCCAAGGAAACTGTATCCGGTCTTATTCGAATAATGCCCGGTCACGCGAATCGGAGATCATCCGTTTCTATCCGAAAAAGCGGTGGAAAATGGCCAACCCGAACTGTTTGCGGCCCAGTTCGAAATTTAATTAGAATTTGCCAACAAAAAAATTGAACAAACTGAATCCGGCCTTATCCGAATAATGCGCGGTCACGCGAATCGGGGTTCATCCCTTTCTATCCGAAAGAGCCGTGAAAAATGGCGTACCCGTATTGTATGCGGCTCAATCCGAGATTGATTCGAATATGGTCCCGCATGCGTGGCTGCGATGCTCTATCCAGATCCTATCCACTTTGATACGGACGATGCACGGATTTCAGGATTTAAGTGCTATACGGTCTTATCCGCAAGTGTGTCCGGTAATGCGAAGCTGATTGTATACGTACACATGCCCGGTGTTATCCGAGCGTGGGTGAGGGGAGGGGGGGGGGGGTAGTTGGGTTCAGCTCGACCAATAGAGCAATGAAAAAGCCTCGACTTCCAGAAACCGTGTTATTCGCACAGTAACCTTCGGTGGCAGGTAAGTATACTTTATAGGCTCGAGCATCGCGAGGTCTTATTTCGCAGCCGTGGTACTTCACTCCCGAGAGAATGATGCCCCCGAGCGGCGAAAATCTGAATTGCGTAAACGGATTAAATCCGGATAGGCCTGACTGAGTTTCTACCGGTCTCTATCCGCACTCCATTCGGTCAAAAAATACTATGAGGGTCTTATCCGGGTTTGCCTGGATTTCACCCGGAATTACTTTCCTGAAAAAACTGAAACTCTTGTACTTCGATCTGAATTCTATCCGGAATAGTTGCGGATACAACCGGATCACGGGCGAGTACAATTAATTATCGAATAGCAAGTGGATGAGGCCGAATTCGATAATCGATTCTGTTATGAGATGAATGTTTTCATACAGTTTATATTTTTGCAGTTTTTGTATATGTGATTTACATTTGTCTATATTTGATATTCTTCAATTGAGGTGGGATGTTGTTAGTCAATTTCTAATATTCAAATATAGCCGCGCTCGAATATCTTAGACCATAAGGGATGGCGCTTCTCGCGTATGTTACTCTAGTGTCACTTCCTGTCTAGCTTTGTAGTCAGTCGCGCGGCGCTAACCATGCCACACAGTCGCATACAATAAACACCACTCAGTATATTCGAAGATATATATTCGCCTATAATTATTGCTCCGATCCCTATGCAACCTCCTAATCCTGCAACAGGTTATGGGCCCAGGAAAGGTTGCACAGACAATTGGTTTCGAAGTGTAGTTACAGTTTTCGGTTACGGTGGATAAACCGGCGAATACAGTTGTGCTAAAGAGAAAAGGATAATGGCGGGCAAAAGCTCCCTCGGTGTCCTTCAGTCAATCGAACGTTTAAGTGGCAGAGACAATTACCATACGTGGTCAGTGACAATGAGAGCTTATCTAGAGCATGAGGAACTATGGGACACGATAAAAGTGGAAACGGGCACAGTGTCAACGGATCCGAAGAAGGTAGCGAAAGCGCGCGCGAAAATTATTCTATCCGTCGACCCGGTCGTGCTGTCTCATATAGAGAACGAAGTAACCGCGAAAAGTGCGTGGGACAAGCTCAAGGAGGCGTACGAGGACAATGGATTGAGTCGTCGTGTTAATTTGTTGTGTACATTGACAACGACGAAACTTGAAGATTGCAGTTCCGAAGAAGAGTATGTGAACAAAATTATCACAACCGCGCATAAATTAACGGATACAAATCTTCAAATCCCGGACGAGTTAGTCGGTGCGCTCCTATTGGCCGGATTGCCAAGCCAGTATCGCCCGATGATAATGGCGTTGGAGAGCTTGTCAACACCAGTGACCTCCGATTTGGTCAAGCAGAAAATTCTACACGAAGTAAAGTGGCATAGCAACAGCGAGTCAACAGGAGATTCATTTGGCTATTATTCGAACGTAAACAAACGCAGGGGATTTCATCGCGGGAGAGGGCGCTTCTCCAGAGGAAGAGGGACCAACAACAACACGTTTCACAAGCACGTGAGGTGCTACGAGTGTAATCAACACGGTCACTACGCCAGAGACTGCCCTAACCCCAGAGACAGATCCAAAGGAGACTCGAAGGCGTGCAACGTGGAAGCAGAGCCTGCAGATGTTGATGTAGCCTGCGCATTCATCGGTATGACAGCAACGGACGGCTGCACAACAAACGATTGGATTGTAGATTCAGGCGCTTCCAAACACATGTGCAACAACAAGTATTTGTTTAGCTCTATACGTAAGTCTCGAGTTAATCACGTAACAATAGCCAACAGAGAAACCTTACCTGTAGAAGGTGAAGGAGAGATTCACATAGCTATAGGTAACAGGAAAGTCAAATTGCTGAACGTTTTGTATGTACCAAAGGTTGCAGCGAATTTATTGTCAGTCAGTTGTATCGTTAACGCTGGCTGCAATATAGCATTTGGTAACTCGAAATGCGAGATATTGAATAGAGAAGGTACCGTTGTCATTACCGGATATTTGTCACGAAACGGAGTTTATAAGTTAAACATAAGTACTAACGTTGATCGAAATGTCCAGAATCCTAGTAGAATCGTCACGGCGTTCTCAGGCGAAGCCAGTGAGAGCATGAGCACGTGGCACAGACGCATGGCGCATCTGAACTTGGAGTACCTGAAAATCCTGATGAGGGACGCTGCGAGCGGGATCCACTTCGTTCCACAACAGCGACTGCCGCACTGCGAGCCCTGTGTAAGAGGTAAACTTGCCAGGAAGCCGTTCAGACCGAACGAGAAGAGAGCGACGGAGAAATTGATGCTGGTGCACACGGATCTGTGCAAGGTGGAAACCAGATCAATCGGTAACGCTATCCATTTTCTCACATTTCTGGACGACTATAGCAGAAAAAGCTTTGTTTACTTTTTGAAGACGAAAGATCAGGTACCGCAAGCATTTGAACATTTTATAAATTATGTGGAAAATCAGAGCGGATGCAAGATAAAGGTTCTCAGAAGCGACAACGGCAAAGAATACATAAACGCGAAGCTGCGTCAGACAATTGAACAACGCGGTATTAAACATGAAACAACAATCCCTTACAGTCCCCAACAGAACGGTCGAGCAGAGAGGCTGAATCGAACACTTCTCGACAAAGCACGTTCCATGGTAATCGATGCGGGACTCAGCAAGGACTTTTGGGCGGAGGCCATCGCAACGGCCTCGTATTTATCGAATCGGTCACCCAAAAGCTGTCTGCAGATGAAAACTCCCGAAGAGCTTTGGACAGGAACCAAACCGGACTTATCACACGTGAGAATTTTCGGATGCAAAGCAGAAGTGCACATACCGCAACATATGAGGGAAAAAATGGATCCCAAGACCAAGGAATGTCTACTATTAGGCTATAGTCCTAATCAAAAAGGTTATCGTTTGTGGGATCTTGATCGCAAAATAGTGATCAACAGTCGAGACGTCATCTTCAAGGAGAACACAGAGCCGAGTGTAGCAGAGAGGACGACGGCAGTTCTACCCTTGAATGATTCCTTCGACGACGAAGATGGAGAAGAAGATCCAGACAACGATCAGCCGGAGGACCTGGCAGAAGAAAGAGCACCGTCAACGTGGGATAACGAAGAAGAAGACGAGGCGGAGCAGAGGCCAGAAGATCTTCCAGAATCATGCGAAGACGAGTCCAATGATGATCCTTCGACAAATCGTATCAGAAAATCGAGTCGAGTATCACAACCACCGAAGAGATTGGACGACTATGTAATATATTCGGCAAACAGCGATTGCGGCGATCCACACGACTACGCGTCTGCAATCGACAGCGAAGAAGCTGCAGCATGGCTGAAAGCGATGACAGCCGAATATCAGTCGATAGTTAAAAACGATACGTGGGACCTTTGTGACCCACCACCGAACACCAACATTGTGGGAACGAAATGGGTCTACAAACGAAAAATAAGCGATAACAAAACGACGTACAAGGCAAGACTTGTTGCCAAAGGATACAGTCAGACGGAAGGGATCGACTATCACGACACGTACTCGCCAGTCGTAAGGTTTACAACCCTCCGAGTACTGTTTGCATACGCAACGAAACGAGACCTAGAAATGCACCACTACGATGTCGATTCTGCATTTTTACACGGCGAATTGGACGAAGAGGTTTATATACAACAACCCGAAGGCTTTGAAGTCCCAGGATTAGAGACGAGAGTATGTCGACTCAAGAAAGCCATCTACGGACTGCGCCAAGGCAGTAGAGTTTGGAACGCAAAGCTGGACGCAAACTTGAAAGCAATGAACATGCATCAGTCGACGAGCGACCCGTGCGTCTACTACTATTTTAGTCGCGAACAACTCATCATCGTGGCTATCTTCGTGGACGACATCCTTGTTTTCTCCAACTCACGGGATTTCGTGTCGATTCTCAAGAATGGACTCTTCACTGCTTTCTCCATGAAAGATCTTGGCGACATAAGGAAATGTTTTGGCATTAACGTGAAAAGAGACAGGTTGCGAGGGATCATCCAGTTGGATCAATCCGACTATATTAAATGTATCCTAAAAACCTTCCACATGGACGAGTGCAAACCTGTATCGACTCCGATGGAACCCGGATCTGTTTTGTCGCAAGAAACTCCTCCACAGACACAAGAAGACCTGGAGAGGATCCGACGCATTCCCTACCAAAACGCAGTTGGTTCGATCATGTATCTGTTTCAGGCGACGAGACCCGATCTAGCATTTTCCATAAGCTCAATTAGCAGGTTCAACAACCAATACAACGAACAACACTGGAATGCGGTCAAGAGAGTATTTCGCTACTTAAAAAAGACCTCTCATTACAAATTGACTTATTCCAAGAGCGGCGACAACAAGTTGATTGGTTACTGTGACGCAAGCTGGGGAACTGATGAAGCTGACGGACGTTCAGTCACCGGATACATCTTCCAACTCCAAGGAGCAGCGGTCTCATGGAATAGCAAGAGACAAGCGTCAATAGCACTGTCCAGTTGTGAGGCAGAGTATTACGCTTTGTCCACAACGGCTCAAGAAGCCATTTGGCTCCGAGGGCTGACGACAGAATTGAAAATACAAAATCCAGATCCCATTGACATCAAATGTGACAACAAAGGAGCGATAGATTTTTCCAAAAACGCTAAATACAGCCCCAGGACTAAACACATCAAAATTCGCCGAAACTTTGTCAAAGAGCGCATAGAAAAAGGCGAACTAACGATTGATTTTGTGCCGTCTGAATACCAGCTGGCCGACGCCTTAACTAAACCGTTACCAAAGCCGAAGCTAGAGTCATTCATTGTACAAGTAGGATTAAGAGAATAAATTGTTTGTAAAGTTGTTTATAAGTTTGTTATATTTACAATGAATGAGTTATGTTTATAATGAATGAGTGTGTTATGAGATGAATGTTTTCATACAGTTTATATTTTTGCAGTTTTTGTATATGTGATTTACATTTGTCTATATTTGATATTCTTCAATTGAGGTGGGATGTTGTTAGTCAATTTCTAATATTCAAATATAGCCGCGCTCGAATATCTTAGACCATAAGGGATGGCGCTTCTCGCGTATGTTACTCTAGTGTCACTTCCTGTCTAGCTTTGTAGTCAGTCGCGCGGCGCTAACCATGCCACACAGTCGCATACAATAAACACCACTCAGTATATTCGAAGATATATATTCGCCTATAATTATTGCTTCGATCCCTATGCAACCTCCTAATCCTGCAACAGATTCAATCCGTCCGTGTCCGATTTTGATTCTATAATCTAAGTAATGTACCCGCTTTCCGGTTGTATCCGCAATATTGCCGGAACGACCACTTGCTGTTGGTCAAAAATCGAGTCTATCCGTTTGCATCCGCAACTGTCCCGCCGATATATACGCGGTTCAAGGAATTATCAATCCGGCCGTATCCGGTTTCGGTTCAATAATCTAAGTAATGCGTCCGCTGTCCGGTTGTATCCGCAACTTTGCTGGAACGACCACTTGCCGTTGGTCAAAAATCGAGTCTATCCGTTTGTATCCGCAACTGTCCCGCCAATGTTGACGCCGTTCAAAGAATTATCAATCCGGCCGTATCCGGTTTCGATTCTATAATCGATGGAATCCGCCCGCTATCCAATTTTATGCGCAACTATGCCGGAAATGTATACGTGGTACAAGCAATTCTCAATCCGGCCTTATCTGGTTTCGATTCTCTTACCGATGCAATCCGCCCGATGTCCGATTCTATTCGCAACTATTTAAGAAATTTGAACGCAAGTTTTTGTTCCGGCAAAATTGCGGATACAACCGAGCGGAAGCCGGATGAAATCGATTATGGAATCGAAACCGGATACAGCCGAATTGGAAATCGCTTGTTCTCCGTAAGTATTGCCGGAATAATTGCGGATACAACAGGATCACGGGGGGATTGCATCGATTGCCGATGAAAACCGGATGAAGCCGTATTCAAAACCACGTAAAATCACCTTCGGCACATCGCCCTCCCGGTATCCTTGCGGATACACCCGTATAAAAAACGGATTTAATTTGGTTCCGGACACAATCTGATTCGTGGCGAAACCCACGATTGCCGCTGCTGAAACCAAACCGAACACATTAGTATATATTTCGATCACCTTTCTTCATCCGGAAAGAGTGCGGATGAAACGGACGGATTGCCGATTTCACGGATTTCGGCGTCCGAGTACAAACTCCGAAAGAACCATATTCAATCCGCATAGCCATTTTTTGGCCGGATACGATCCCGACAAAAACGTATTCAATCCGAAAAATCAATTTCCGGAATGTATCCGAAATGTATAACAAATGTATACGCCGCTTTCCGGTTTCTTGTGGACATTTTGCCAGGGTTGACACAGTGGGCGTTTGTCGCCCGAGAGCGACGAGGGTGACAAGCTCACGAGTGAAATATTCGCACATGTATTGAACCAAATTTTATATCACAAACGCGTGTAAGTCCGATTAGACGCACGCTCGCGTGCGTAAAGTCACTTTGCACGCACGGGTGAAATAAAATATCGTGGCCATCACGGGCGCAAGGCTATTTTGGCGGTATGCTCGTGCCGCCAAGCACACTCGGAAAAATAGTACTTTCCGCCCTTGATACACAAAATAATATTACGCGTTCAAATTAGATTTTTGAAAAAAAAACATTAATCAGAAACTAGCGCAACGCTGAAATAAACGGAATACCGAAAGGACCCGGTATTTGACCCCGTCTTGCCGCGTGACAAACTTCGCAGTCACTTTAAGTCATCAATAATGCGTTTTTGTATCAGATTTTGGACTACAGCAAACACTAAATGGTTTAACTTGCTTCGAGCTTGAAAATGGTACCCAAAGACATGTCCTCGCCGTTATGTAAATAATCGTTCGAAGCTCTGTGAAACGGGGAAGCCTACACCGGACTGACGAACTCATCTGATTACGACCCCAAGTTCGAGATTGGCAAAGTCCCTCCTCCTGGCCAAGGACACCAACTATTCAATGTCCGCTATTTTGGTCACCGTTGGAGAAACGGAATGCAACGCAGTCGAGGAAGCTCGAACCGCCTGCTACCGCGACTTGGAGAACATATACGCCAACGTTACCGCAGTACTCGTGCTCGTCCAGTCCTCCAACTTGACCGACGAAGCTTGCACCGAGTTCGAAGCTGACCAGACGGTCGTACAGGCCGACTTCGAGGACCTAGCCAACGTCATCGCCGAATCCGTCCGCAGCTGCGCCGGCGTCACCTCGGAAGAGGGGCTCGCAGTGGTCCAGACCTTCGAGGACGGAATGGTCCTCGCCCTCCGCGGAGGTAGCGGCGACCTGTTCGACGCCATCAGACACTACTGGTACACCCTGGCCACCGGAAGCTCGGGCATGAGCGACGTGCACAAGATCGAACAGAAGATGCGCAACGCGGACGTCCAGTTCACGACCGAGGTGGTCAACCAGTTCAGCATGCTGAAGACACTCCTGGTCAGTTCTTACTTGAGTAACAGCGGAGCCATGGGTAGCCTGGCCAGGAAGCAGCTAGCCAATACAGGGGCCAATTACTCGTTCGCCGCTACGGTCGAGATGCTCTTCGCCAACATAAACGGCCACATGGTCGCGCAAAGGATCGGAGCCTCGCACGGTGCCGAGGATTTCTCCGTTTCTGACCAAGTTGAGATATACTTGGCAGCCGTCACGTGGGTGACCGGGACCAGCCAGATCTTGAGCTCGATGGCCGCGCTCGAAACGTCCGAGGATCAGTTGAATGAGAACACCACTCTCTAAATTTGAATCAGTGAAAATTTCACTAATTGAATCAGTGACTTGGTATTCCACTGCAGAAACAGTGACTTGAACCGTTTTTCACTGGAGTATCAGTGAAGTCCGTTTCAGCAGTGATTTTACCACTGCTGAACCAGTGCATAACTTCACTGTTTCGTCGGTGACTTTTGTGACGAACGCTAGGGGCGCCGCGTACGCCGAGTCTCTAACCGCCAAATCGTTCGCGTTCATACGTTGCGTGCTGATTTGGGCGTCGGTTCAACCACGTGAACTGTTCAGTAAAAATCATAACGTAAGTACACATGCGGATTTATAAAATTCTTCACAATTTGGCTTGTTAGTTGCAAATAATCAATGAATTGGGTGAATATCGCGGTTCACTGTCTTACACTGAATTCCAATATATGTTTATACTTTTGGTAGGTTAGGTTTTCTCACTGCGTCCAGTCTTGGCTCGCTCCGACGAGATGGGAGACGGAGAAGTTTCATCTGCGTTAGGAGTCTGTTTTTTCTTTACTTGCAATAAAGACTCGCGAAACAAAAATGTGTCGAATATACTATATTGTCTTTCCGTTTCGAGAATATCTTCAACCGGATCAAATATATATAAGAACCAATAATTTTCGCTGATTCAATCGGTGAAAATTTCACTATTTGAATCAGTGATTCAAATTCACTGGATAAATCAGTGACTTTTCACTGATTTCCAGTGGTATACTTATAACTGGAGGCATCAGTGACTATTCGCTGATGATCAGTGACTATTCACTGATTCAAATTTAGAGAGCAGATTCGTGGTCTCGAAGTTCGTCGAGCAGCTCAAGATAATTGCCCAGCTGGGCGCTTCGAACCGGTCCGACGCAGTGTCCGAGATCGCAGCATTGGGCGAAGTTACCGACGCCAGAGCCGAAGAGTACGTTAAAAAGATCTTCGATCTGCTCATCAGTGGAAGATTAGACCCCGTTCGGACACAGCTGCATCGGACACAATCATTATCGGACACAAAATAATAAACCTGCATTATCGGACACATTTTCCTTCGGACACATCCGGATCGGACACGAGATAGATAGTGATTATATATCGCGTGTCTAATGGCATAAGGACGTAAGCGCCATTATACGACTTTTTGCTGTTCGTAACGGCAAAAGGTCATTTTATTTTATTTTTTTTTGTATTTGGGATAAAAACCCGAAGATTCGTTCATAAACGTCGAAATTTAATATTGGGTCAATTAAAAGCAGAAGGTCGTAACCACCAATTTTTTTTTAATTGGCGCTTACGTCCTTCTGCTTTTACCTTGGTTTTTTTTTCTATGAATTTTCGAAACGTTGTCGATTTCGATTTTTCTTTGCGTTTCACGAGTTTTTATAACTACTTGCAAAAATCATGACAAATAAAAAAAAAAAAGAAATGGCGCTCACGACCTTCTGCTTTTAACTGCCAATATTTTTTATCGAATTTTTTTAAATGGTCGTTTTTTCAATTTATCTTTGCGTTTTACGAGTTTTTACAGCTATTTGAAAAAATCATGAAAAATCATGAAAAAAAATAATACGACGTTTTGCCTTTACGTTGTTTTTTAATTTTCCTTGAAAATTGTAATGCAAGAACGACGTATCCGCCAAACTTACCACCTTTTGCACTTACATTTTTCGATCTCGTAATTTCAATTGATCTATACGTTTTGACCGTTTTCAGAGCGAATGGCGTGAAAAAAAATTATACGACCTTTTGTCACCAAAATCGCGTTTTTGGCGCTTACGCGGTTAGAAATAAAATGTCAGAGCAGGTCCACCAGAAATTTCATGTTTTATTTAGTTATTATATATATTATATATATTATTATTGTTCAAGTAAATAAAAAAGATGTCCAAACGACATATTCGATATTAGGAAATGACATACATTTGTGATGGTGATGATATCGGACTATACGAACCAATTTCATTCGTTATGCCTCTAACTGAGGAACGGCACTCAATTCGAGTGCATTCAGACCACAGAAAGGCAGAAAAAAACTGATTTACAGTTTTTTATTAAAAATCTTTCGAGTAAAAATTCCCCCGGCCCGGATTTTACTCGAAAGATTTTTAATAAAAAACTGTAAATCAGTTTTTTTCGGCCTTTCTGTGGTCTGAATGCACTCGAATTGAGTGCCGTTCCTCAGTTAGAGGCATAACGAATGAAATTGGTTTGTATAGTCCGATATCATCACCATCATAATGTAAAGAGACGAACGATAGAGTCACAAAATGACATACATTTGTGTTATATCGACTAAAAAATGTGTAAATATAACACAAATGTAGAATGGACCTGCTGGGACATTTTTTCTAGTCAAATTTTTCCAACAGTGTACGACCTTACGCCATTAGACACGCGATATTTTAACGAATATATTCACTAATGCACTTTTTTGCATCTTCTACATGTCGGTAGAGGTAACGTAAAGAGTAACTGAAAAAAAAACAGGGATCCTGATTACGATCCAGATAAAACGTAAAAAACAAACGAGACTCGAAGAGATGTTCAGGAGACACACACCCTCTGAAATGAGCTGCTTTCAGAAGGTTGAGACAGTTCCACCTTCCCGATCCAACGCCATAGAACATATGATGTTAAAAGTGTTGAGAGCCACATATCTCAGCTTGGACTTCGATGATATTTCGAAGCATGTGTACGACGAGTGATCGGCATCCCTACTGAAAATCTCGTCATGAGATCTGATAAAGATAGCAGATGAATTCTCAAATGAGCTGATACGAGATCTGATATTGGCACAAATGAGATCTCATATTATCTCACCTGAGATTCTGCTGAAGAAATTGAACTGAGAGTTCCACATGAGATTTTGTATGAGGCTGAGGTGAGATTTTGGTCGGATCTTAGACCGTATCTCATCTGAGATCTCATACTACATCTCATCTGAGACAAATTATCGCGTCGCAAATGAGATCTCACACTGTATGTCATCTGGGTTCTGACATCGTATTTCACCCATCATTTCGCATCAGAGCTCGTAATTTTGGTTATGAATTCCACTCAAAATTCAGAGAAAATAAAAGCGATAAAAAAGGGTTAGTTGTTTCGAACGCAAGAACACAGAAACGAAATTTAGATGAACATCATTTTATTAGTCACAAACAATTTTTTTGTACCGTCAAGCATTTCCACCAAAAAATACAAAATATTCGTGATACCAAATATCTTCGATAGCTTGATTATTAATTGGTTACATCATTTTTCGTAAATCATTCACATCTAGTGAGCTTTCATATTAACTTATATCAACTAATTATTGAAGAAAAATGTCACATGTTTCCAAATATTCTTTATAGCCATGCGTTGCACATACACATTTTGTGCGTGTAGGCTCTTCATTCACGCACCGTTTGTACATGTTTCATTGCTGCAAGTTCACAAAATTACAAGTCGTTCAAAATTCAAAAGTGGTGCATCCCTCAATAGAAATACAGGTTCGGCAGAGGGCATACATAACATTCATACCCCGCCTCGATATAAATACAAATTCGTTTCACATCAGCCGTCGGCACGCATGAAACTTCCTCTCCTATACTTCTGATTTTCTGTAGTGTGACATAATTGTCACAAAGATTGTGTCCACTAGTTTGAATAACGTGACAAAGAGTCAATTCCTTATTTTTCAGTTTGTCAACCAAAAAGTTGATTATTTGTATAAATGTACCGTCAGTCATTTGAGCAATACAGTTATTTGATCGTTTATTATCTTTTAAATGCGATAAATATAGGCACCCATCCTTAACCATTCTTGTGAACACTGTGGTATTGTTTGAGCATATATCCCCTGCAAGTATGTTCAAATCACCTACAATTTTTTCACCTTTGCCAAAGTATGTAGTGCCTGACATTCTCACGATTTTTTTCATTTTTGGTGCAGTCAGTTGCCTGCAATATTCTTTCGTTATTGCGCAGGTATTAGGGAAAACTTTTTTCTCAAGTATGCTTACTTTGGAAGTCAAATTTATGTACCGTAGAATCTGCAAATTTACACCTTTCGCACAGTTTATCGCTTTTAATATTTGAGCATTTCCTGCTTCGAAAGCAAAAGTTGAATGAGCCCAAAGTGGGCCCCAATTATACACACTTTTTGCAATGTGTAACAGTTGGTGCACATTGAAAGTCATTGCATTTTTGGAGTACAGGTGTTCCGTTTGTTCGACAAATTGATTCAACAAAATATCGGAATGTTCTAATTGGTTGTATGTGATATCAGTTTGCAATAGGATGTAAAGACTTTCCACTAACAAGCTCCAATGCTGTGTGAATTTTCGTTCCAACTTCTGAGAAAGAATAGGCAAACTATAATAAAGCACCCAATTCTCCCACTCACGAGCTTTCCAGAATTTCCTGTCACTTAGCGGCCTAGTCAGCCGAGAAAGCTGATTAGGAGCTCTTATAGAAGATAACTGAGAACTGAGAAAATGTAAATCTTCGGAAGAAAGTGTATTCAACATGAGCTCTGTGATCTGCTTTGCAACCCCTATCAGAATACAGTGCATGTAGTCTGGCATAAATCCAGATATAATACAGAAGCCGATCAAATTTAATAATGGTGGTATGCTTTGGACTCCTCGCACAGGTTTGTTCGTTCGCCTGAATTCGTCCATGAAGGCTACTGTGTTATTTAGATTTCGCGGTTCCGGAGCATAACTAAGATTGGGATATTTCAAACATTTGGCCTCCCTCATATATACCCCCGGATGGAGACACCACCCACACCCGTAAGTACCATTAAACTGCTTAATACCTTGCATTGGGGCTCTGGCAACTGCATCGACACAACAAGATACACCATAAACTTTAATAACACGACTTTCTTCATTAATTTTGCATTCTATTCCTGAGGTGGAAAGTTTGTTCATCATGTCTCGGAATGGTTTCATGAAAATGTCCATATTAGGTTTATTCTTACCGAACCACAAGCCGCAAGTGATGAGATTCCGAAACCTTTCTTGAACCGGTAACTCATTGATCATTAATTGGATAGGCCAGATGGAGTTTTGAGAGCATTCAAATGCTGGTATTCCATCTGTATTGAAAGTAACAGTTGCATAGTTTTGTCTCACCCCGTCTGGCAAAGAAGATATAAACGTGCGGTAACATTTACCATCATAAATATCTTTTATGTGATTTTTTTCGTGGCGCCTTTCCCGCACAACGTAATCGTAATGATCTTGAAATGTCTGTAAATGTTCTGCGATTGCGGAAGATGGGTTTATCATGGCAAAAAAGTGCAAGCACGATGGATTTGATACATCCACATTGGCGTCACAAACTGTGCATGTAACAGCAGAATCTACGTTTTCAACTTTTCCAATGTATTCAAAGCAGGATGGACAAACTGCATGGAATTCTACGTTGCTCTTCAAGT
>JAEUYN010001639.1:0-18243 GCA_018257835.1 Euura lappo
AATATTATGATTTAATGTTTCTGCGAATAAATTTTTTTAAATGTATTGGATCTCAATTATTTCTGAAATATTTTCAAGCCTTAATGCATTTCTACCGATTTTCACGATATGCGAGCGGTATGCGTCGCTCGTGATGTGAATTCATGACGTGCGAGCGATATGCGCCTCAATTGATGACACAAATGTCTGGTGAGGTGAGGGCACACAGTGCGGGTAAATCCGCACACGTGCGTGCGTATACGCCATCACTGTGCAGACATTTTGTTATCTGGGATTTTTTCTCCGTTTTGGTTGAGATTGTACTGGGCCATACATCCTTAAGATTGTAGAGGGTGAGGATGATATGCAGATCACCAACGTCATCATCCTGAATAATGATTGAACCTTAAACCTAAAATGTTACTTTTAAAACTTATTTTTATTGTCACTTTTTTCGTCTTGTCAGGTAGAGAAGTTTTCATTTATCCAAGGATGTTAATAGATCTTGTTTTTTCGATATTTCACCGATAATATACATATAATTAACCGCATCTTATTATCTCTACACATTTCAGGGTGACTGTCTGGGAGACTACAAGAAAGTGTTGCTTACTCTGCGGGCTAAGAATTTGCTGCACTTTATGTTCAAGAATAAGAAAAACAAAATCATTTTCTTAATACAAAAACAAAGTAGTGATATTATTTAACACTACTACGTACTATTAGTTTCATGTACACAAACCAAAGTCTTTTCGATGTTGTAATAAATCGTCATCATTTGATTCGAATTTAATTGATTGCTTGGACAGAATTTGTTGGTCTCACTGGCACCGCTTTACATGAAATCAGCAGATTGACGGCAACAACTATCGCAAAACGATAAATTCCCATCAACTTTTTATAAGAGGGAGAAGGAAATGTGACCGCGGGAATTCGAAATCGGCCATCTCGTAGGTGCAGGTTTGCTCTCCAAAATGCATTTTTGATATCCAGGCTCGAATTTTTTTCGCAAAATTATTCAAATTTCCAACAAAAAACGTAAAAAAAAACCTGAGCGGGCATTAAAAAATACCCGTCTATCGGAAAAGGGCAAACAAAAACTCATTTTGAAGGTGGACGTATCGGCTTTAATTTGCTGACAAGGAAAATCGAATGCTGCCCCGATTGAGCCCCTCCCTCTAATTTTTACCACAAAAAACGTGTCCAGCAAACCGTTGAATTGGACTACCTTTTTCAACCAAGCGTGAATGGTTCAAAATTCGATTAAAAAAAAAAAAAAAAAAAAAATTGGACGTAAAAGTTCAAAGCTTTCCCTTACAAATAACCCCCTTACGACTGTTGTACGGTTTCCGTGAACCGAGATATCCGAAGTTGGAAAAAGCACTACATCGACCGAAATTTACCCTTCCGATAAGTTGAAAATTTGTAAATTCGAAAATGCTGAAATTCCGAGGGGTTAACCACTCTTGAAGTCAGGTGTACGCCTTGCCGAAAAGTTAGTTGAAGTCAGTTGAAGTCAGCTGAAGTCAACTGAAGTCACTTGAGTTCACTTGAAGTCACTTAAAGTCAGTTGAAGTCAGTGAGTCAGTTGAAGTCACTCGAAGTCAGCTGAAGTCACTTGAATTCAGCTGAAGTCAGTTGAAGTCAGTTGAAGTCAGCTGACTTCATGAAGTCTTGAATTCTTGAAGTCAGGTTTACGGTCGACGGACGAGTGGTTAACCCCTCGTGAAATTCCGAAGTTGGAATAAAAGTTAAATTTAGATTTTTTTTTCTTTTTAATTTGGAGATTTGATGATTTCTTTTGTCAAATTTACCATTTTCACAATAACGAGTTTTCTTAAACACGACCTCACGTGATTGTGTAGAAACCAACCTGGCTTACACCGGTTTGAACTCGGATCATGTAAAATTTCAAAGGTCGAACAGACCGAAATATCTAGCTTCTTCACCAAAATGAAATTTTAATCCAACATCGAGATCGCAATCTTTTTCGTCGATAAGAACTCTACAAAAATAACGCTGTTATCCTTAAGGTAATACAAACTGAAAATCTATAAATTAGGATCAATAATAATTTATGTTTAATATTATAAAAAAGTTTATTAGATTTTTTTATCGCCCCAATAAAATTATAAAGTTTGTATAAAAAATTAATACAAATTAAATATAAATATTGTAATAAGACTCTATAGGGTCTGCGCACAGTCAAGCCTGTAACGTGGCAAATGAGTTGCCCGTTGTGGCATCCCTCAACGCCGCGGAAGGCTTGCAAATATCCTCGCGCGACTCTCGGTACCGCGCATAGAATTAAGAAACTGTACCGAAGGGTCACGTGGTTCACGGGAGCAAGGAGCGACCTCACCCCGCTTCCCCGCTGGCCTACGAGCTGACGCGGGGAAGACGAGTCTAGCCATCTTTGCCAAATTCTATCTAGTCAGCTTCCATCTTGGTTTTCAAGCTAGCAACAGGTCGCTGTTTGCATCGTGCGTAGAATCCAAGTTTTGAGTCCTTTTTAGAGTCTTCCGAGTCCTAAAACCTAGTCGATTTCGGAGTGCGTGCCTTGTGCTAACCGAGCACCGTAAATTGAGCGCCACCCCTTCGCCTGTGAACCCGTGAGCCCCGACAACCAATTTCGCCGGACCGCTGGCCACGCCGCGACCGGCCCCCGTGCCCACCGTCGCTCCCCAAGTGTGTTCGTGTGCCCCCAAAAAGACATTGCCACGCCACTTTGGATTACCCGTGTACCGCCGATCCAAGGTAGGATCTTTATCGTCTATGTGTTCGTCCCCTGTGCTGCGAGAACTCTTTGATAACTTCGTCTAGGTGGGATCGGCCATCGCCGAAGCCGTTGGAGCCTGAGACGAGGATCTCATCGATACGGAAAGTATCCTAGATCCGCTGGGATCGTTTCTGCCTGCTTTCTATCTCTCGCATCGCTTGTATTTTCAGCTCATTTACCCCCTACTACCGGAATCCCGACCTGCACGCGCCTCCGCGAACGGTCGAGTCCCGATACCGTGTTTTACCGTTGTTTGTCTCCTTTCTATTTGAATTTTGCTCGTGTGTGTCCATGTGTGCGTGTCCGTGTGATTCGCGCCTGTAGAGGTGGTCCCAGTTGAGACTCACGCTCTACGTAGGGTGCGCAGAATCACCACGCACGCCGCTTTACTTCAACCGTCGCCGAGCTACGGTTAGCCGTACGCTGCGGTTTGAAACCTTACTCTTTCTTGTCCGTCCGATAATATCCCGCTCTACCGTACCGACCGTGAATTTCGATCGGGTGAGTTGAGCGCGATCCAGTGCTGTAGCCGTCGTCCCCGTCGAGACGAGTGCGCTACGTGGTCTGCGCAGGGATCGCGCGCACTCACCGCTGCGAGTCAGCTGCCGAGGATCCACAGACCGCTGTGCGATCCGGCTGACGCCCGGTACCGTTCCCCCCGTTCCCCTCGCCCTCCTCCTGGCCCGTGCCCAGTCGAGTCGAGCGGCTAGCTTGTAAATAGTGTATCCTATTCTGTATTGGCTCTTCTAGCCCGATCTGGCTTCTACCCTCGAGATCGCCTAGTATCTCGAAGGGACTGTTCACTTCCGAGTTCATTGAATAAATACGTTTTATAATTGTTCACCAACGTACACAGGGTCTACTATCTTCGCCCCCACGTTCCCCTCTACCAAATACTGTCTAGCCGGCCTCCCATCTCCTTCAACCCCATTTCCTTCCCTCATCCCCGCGGAAACGCGGCGATTAGTTCCCGTAAGGAACTTGGCGCCCAAATCTTTCTTATTTCTTTTGTTTAGTTTTAGTACCGTCCATCCACGTTGGCTTGTCGGCTTCTTTTGCTAGCATTGTGGACGGGGTTGGTTTCCAAACAACCCCGAAAGCGTGTTACAAGCCATTTGAAATTTTCATAGACTTTGAATCATTTTCAAGAAGACATGTTTCTGTTAAACAGGCGAGTATACGTTTTTGCCGAATTCTTTAAATTAACCTAACATTTCATTTATTTAATTAACAAAAACAATTACTAGTTTTATAATGATTAATTTTGAAATATTGATAAATAAAATATTTTAATAAATAATAAAAAAAGGACTAACTTCAAAATCATATATTAAAAGAAAAAAAATTATAACATTTTTAAGAAGGGGGATTGGGCCCGGACACGTGATATAGTACCGGCGGCAATCAGCCCGGAAAAGTGACAAATAACGAGGAAAGTAACAAAGGGAACTGGAAAGTGAACAGTGAAGGGACGCCAGGACGATTAACACGTGGAGTGAACACTGAAGTGCGCGAGTGTACAGGCACAAAGTGGAGATAAAGACAAGGAAATACCGAGTCAGCAGAAAGTGAGGTTAGGATTGTGACGTGGCGCTCGGCGCCCCGCCACAAGTGTGTGTGAAGTCCGCATAGACTTTACACACACACATACGGGAGAGTCCCCGGAGCGTCAGTCGTGGTTAGACGCTCGCTTGAGGCGCACGGTTCTGAGCCAGAGCCCTGGGTTGGAACGCTGAGAATATAGAAACACACATTACACAGGCGGACAGACGGACACACACCCACACACACACACACATACACAGACAGTACAGGTTAGTCAGACTGAGACACTGACCCCCCCCACACCCACACCCACACACACATGCACACATACACACACACACACACACACACGTTAGGTTAAGGATACCCTGTAATTAGGTTTAAAAACTGAAAGAATATACGGAAAGCATCTGAATTTTGGTGTTTCCCCTGGTATTTTTTATCCTTCCCCTGCCCCGTCCCCTTATATTCATAGCCGGCTGAGTAGCCCGTTATAAATTGGCGCCCAACGAAAAAACCCACAAACCATTCTCTCCATTACACGACCCAACCACCCAATCGCAACCCTTACCAAAATCCAGACATGACACAAAGGAATTACACATAGAAAAGCCATACACACGTAACCAAGCGAGTACATACACGAAGCCAGATACACACATAGACAAGAAAGATGGAACGAATAAGTCATAGCGAACCCACAGCCTATGTAAACACACGCGCCCAAGGTCCGACGCTCGGAAACTTTGGCAACAACCCGCTAGGTAGCTACACAGACACACACACTTACAGACCGATACGTTACCAAGAGCCACAGATCGTTCGACTACAGAATACACACATACCCATACACTCACACACACACAACGACAGACAGAATACACACATAAACACACACAACAATACTAATCCAGCGAGACAAAGCATGGAAACATGGAATCTCGTATACTCGGGATCCCCAGTAGAAGACGCGTTCGAATTTCTACTTGATATACGCGATTACCAAAAAGCGGACAAAATCGCCGATACAGATTTGATCGACAATCTCGACGTAGTACTTGAGGGTACCGCGCGAAACTGGTATGATTCGAACAGAGACCGGTGGCAGACGATGCAAGATTTCGAGATCGACCTACGAGACACGTTTGAAGACCCAGTATACAGACATAATATGAACCAAATAATCGACAATTACACTCAGAACCACACACAAACAATTACATCATTTTTGATAGCATTTCGTACGCTGCTAGCCAGACGAACTCCACCGTACCCCTTAGACACCGAGTTGCAATTAGCATACGAGAGCCTCCTACCCGAGTATAGACGAGAGATCAAACCCGGAGATTTCGCGACATTTGAAGAGCTCGAAAGAGCAGGAAGAAAGTGGGAATCGAAGCTTGCACACCTAAGAAAAAATCAAAACATGATGGAAGTAAAAAACGACTATCATCAGCCCCTACCTACACACACACACTACACACACTACACACACAACACACAAGACGAGCAATACCAAACCGTAGCGATAGACCCAGACACACACCGCACACACACATACCCTAGGAGATACGGTCGGGACACCGCTCACATCAGACGTGTCTAGGTTCGCGCTCCTGGATTGATTGCAGTTTTTGGCCCTCGCTGCCCACCGTTTTTTTTTCCCGCATTTGTGTGACCTTGTGACCCTGGTGCTCTGAGTCACACTAGTTACGTGTTTTTCTGTTGGTGTGTGATTGCGACCCAATTTTTTTGCATTTATATATTCTGCTATACGAATACTGTACGAAGTCGGGTCTCGTGTCGTCAGTGTCTCTATCTGTGCGCGTGTGTAACGTTTACGCTTCAATGGCTTTTCGGACTTTGCCCAGTGTGTATACGCCTGTATTCTAAGCGCTGAGTGTTGATGCTGTGTTTATCGCTGGTCACGTCAACGACTGTTGTGATACACTCTGGACTTTCCCGGGTTGGATTTGAGGCTGTTTTCCGTCAGATGTTGTCGCGTTGCATGATCCGTAACGCAGTCAAATGACACGTCTCTGTGGGATTTGTGGATTATTTGTTTCCTCCCAGTTCACGCTGTGTTTTGGTGGGTGTAATACTTTTTTTCATCTTGCCTGCGTTAAACAGCAGTTGAACGTGGCGTTAAAGATAGTTCAAAGTCCCGCCTTCAACTATACTTGCTCCGCGTGCCGGACGGTGCAGGTCGCTAAGGCGCCTTCAAATTCAAACCCACTTGGCGCCAGAAATCCGGCTGGTCTCCCTGCACCAACGGCGATACCTAATGTTGTGACGCTGGCCGTGCCTCCAGTAGCTGCGACGACTACTTCGCCTATTTTGACCTCGGCTTCATCTTTTCCTCGCACATCGGTTGCGGCCTCAAATTCGTCACCAATTACGTCGTCATCAGCTTCTGAGAACCCCTTTACTGGTTTGAGCCTGGCGTCTTCGCCTGATACTCAAGCTACGATGAATCCTGCCGATAAACCAAAGTCCTCAGCGCCAGGACAGGGCGTCCCGTCCTTAAATGTCTCCGGATCCAAGACTTCTTCGGCTGCGACGTTGAATCCTGCCGATAAACCAAAGCCCTCAGCGCTAGGACAGGGCGTCCCGTCTTCGAATGTCCCCGGATCTAAGACTTCTTCGGCTGCTGCTGCAGCCTCGGACAATTTTCGCTTCAGCGCCCCTGTTGCGGCTCTGGATGCATCGACTGCTCCTGATGCGTTAAGTTTGTCGCGCGATTCCCAGTCCACGGCATTGGAGACTGTCCTTGCTGCTGTTCACGCAAGCTCGGCGCTTTTGAGTAAGAAGATCGATCAGAAGATTGACGGACTGGCTACCAAGGTCGACGCATTATCACAATCCACCGCTGAGCTAGTGGCTGAGCTTGCGGGCAAAGTCGCGGCTCTCTCAGCACGTAGTGATTTGCTTGAGGCCCAATCAATCGAGCGTAATGCGAAACTTGCAGCTGAAAATGCGGAGCTAGCCGATAGACTCAAGGTTCTCGAGCGTAATGCTCTCAGCCGAAACTTATTGATCACTGGTGTTCCGCAACAGGATGGTGAGCTGCTGCCGGTCATTTTCCGATCTACTCTGGCTCTTCTCTCGGTTGCGGTCCAGGATGCAGAGGTGCTGGAGATTGTCACGTCTGGGTACCTAGCCCCCCCACTACTTCAAAATTGAAAAAATACTGGTGAGAAATAACGAGCTAATTAGGAGCTATCCAAAAATCCAAATCCCAAATTTTGAGCTCCAACGGTTGAGCAGAGATTACCATTTTTTAGTGGGGGGGCCAGGAACGCATGGAGTAAGACCCCCCACCCCTCAGGAGAAGGGTTAGGGAAAAAAAATTTGCACCCGATTTACGAGCTTTTTACGAGCTTTCGGAAAACCCAAGTCCCGATTTTAGAGCTACAACCCCTAACGAATTACAGCCCTTTTAGATCTGTTTTTTTCTCAATTCCTTCTCATTCAATATTATTACTATATTGAATACCTATGATATCCAGAAACACGTGCAGTGCCAAAATATATCGAGGTCTGGATTTTCGAGCTGCAACCCCCGACGCCCCCGTCCACCCTATCTGAAACTTCAAAACTTCAAAGACTTTATGGGATTTTACGGATTTCAAGAAAAGTTGAGAATAGTTAAAATAGCAGTATTTTAAGAAGCGGAGGAATCATCATCAGTATTTGGCAGCAGCATATTCTCGAGAAAATTACATGGTGTATTCGGTTACATTTCCACTACAAATTACAGCTGTAATTAGCGAATAGAAAAGAATCAATCACGCAAAATATGTCAAACAACGCGAAGTAATTGAGTAACTCAGCCGAAATCTTTTACCCATTACAAATGTAATTATATAGCAATTCATTCGAAATCCATTACTCATCACGATTGTAATTTGTGATGGATTTCTTCTGAATTACAAATTATAGTAGTAATTAGCAATGAAAATGTAATTTATTACACACATACGTAACAATTGTAATGGTTGATGAATTTCGATTCATTTTCAATGTTAATAATTAATAATATTAATTTACCCAACACTGATTACTACCGATGGTGTTCGCTAATATGTAATTGTTCAATAACGCTGTCATAAATAATGCCGTGTAAAATAGTGTCTGAATAAAATCCAATGAGGCGAAAGTATACCCATACCGTCGGCCCCGTACGGGGACGAGGGGCGTCGGGGGTTGCAGCTCGAAAATCGAGACCTCGATATCTCGGCAGCTCGTAATTAGCTGAATTATGAGCTGCGAACCCGGTTCCGATCGTACGAGTTCCAGGGGTAGTTCTCTCCTGACTCCGTACCCCGTACGGGGGCGAGGGGCGTCGGGGGTTGCAGCTCGAAAATCGAGACCTCGATATCTCGGCAGCTCGTAATTAGCTGAATTATGAGCCGCGAACCCGGTTCCGATCGTACGAGTTCCAGGGGTAGTTCTCTCCTGACTCCGCACCCCGTACGGGGGCGAGGGGCGTCGGGGGTTGCAGCTCGAAAATCGAGACCTCGATATCTCGGCAGCTCGTAATTAGCTGAATTATGAGCCGCGAACCCGGTTCCGATCGTACGAGTTCCAGGGGTAGTTCTCTCCTGACTCCGCACCCCGTACGGGGGCGAGGGGCGTCGGGGGTTGCAGCTCGAAAATCCAGACCTCGATATATTTTGGCACTGCACGTGTTTCTGGATATCATAGGTATTCAATATAGTAATAATATTATCAGTCTTTCCTTATTTGGGTATCCAAGGTCGAAAACAACTCATACGTTAACGTTTCAGCCCGAGAAGAGGGCCCTCTTCAGAACTGTAATTTTATTAACAAATATCCTCTTCAATACAAAATACAAAAAACAAATAAAAATAAATAATACAAACAAAATCAAACTTACAGTTATCAAATTATGACATCCTTAGACGAAACTTAAGCATAGACGATAGGTAGTAGGTTATGTTGATCTATATAAGAAAAACGGGAATGTTGTAGGTTAGGATAAGCATATAGATAACAACATCATTGAAGTATTATTAAGTTCGATAATTACGCACCGGTTAAAGACCAGGCCATTTGTCTGGTTCTTTTGGTACCATTTTTCCAGATGATGGCAGTTTTTGGAAACAATTTATATTGGATTTATAACAGAAAAAGAAAGTCATCCACCGAGAGTATCAGACATCCAACCGGAAAAGGATAACATAAACCAATCAAGTAGGAATTCAGTTATAAGCCAATCGCAGTGCGTCGAGACAGAAGGAATATCATTGGTTCACCAAGCTCGGTGGCAAATTCAAGTTTGAGATACACTCGGAAGACGAGAACTAATCTATAATTCAGGAATTGAGTAAATCTCAATTTCCAGACTAGAAAACAGATAGAATCATTACAAAAGGCCAAAGTAGGTCGCGCATAGGTTGTCAACATCGCTACGTTGGTTTACACTCGTGTCGTCTTTGACTATTTGGCACATTTCATGAATTGAACGTTTTTTAAGGTTCTTTTCTTTGACCAAGACTTTTATGTCATCAAATCTAAATTGATGGTCCAATTCTATTTTATGCTTAGTTAGCGCCGTATGTTCTTTCGGGGCACGCTTGACATTGTTATCGTGTTCATAGATGCGTGTTTTTAGCCATCTCCCAGTCTGTCCAATATAAGACGCGTTACATCCACCACATGGGATTCTGTAAACGACATTGGACGTGTGTGATAGTGGTGTTCTATCTTTCAGTTGGTTGTATAAATGTGATAAGTCGTTGACATTCTTAAACACACAAGAAACATTGAAGGGTCTTAAAACCCGTGAGACGGACTGGGAGAGGCCTTTCACGTAAGGAAAACAAAACCTGTATGGGTTCCTATTGCTTGAGTGTGCTACATCCATCTCGGAAGACTCTTTTGCCCTATCTGTCAATGTCTTAAGGCGTTTTATAACGTGAATATCAACAAAATCTTCAGGGTAACAATTCTCAATAAGAACTTCCCTTACTAAGCTCAGATTTTTTAACTGGAACGAAGGGTGTGCCAAAAGAACACTACGATCAACGAGTCCATAAATGACACCTATTTTTTGTTGAACTGGGTGGTGTGAATGAAAGTTTAAGTACTTCCGAGACCATGTAGGCTTGTGAAACCAGTCTGTTTTTAAGTCTCCATTGTTCGCGATGACTGTGATATCTAAAAAGTTAATTCTGTTATCCGATGGGCACTCAGCTGTAAATTGTAACCGTGGGTGGAAGCTGTTAAATGTTTTTAAGACCAAGTCTAGGCAGTCATAAGGGATGGTCATAAGAATGTCGTCCACATATCTTAAGAAGAAGGGTACGGTGAACGGTAATTGAGCCAAGCAGGCAGTTTCGAGGTCTTCCATGACAAAATTCGAAAGAACGGGAGACAGTGGTGAGCCCATCGGTAAACCGAATATTTGAGAATATGACTTGTTATTGAAATTGAACACTGCCGCCTCGAAACAAAGTTTCAACGCCTCCAAAAAATGAGTCAAGGTTATTTTCAACCCATCAGAAACGTGATGCCACCGATTACGTAAGTAATAATATTGAATGAGAAGGAATTGAGAAAAAAACAGATCTAAAAGGGCTGTAATTCGTTAGGGGTTGTAGCTCTAAAATCGGGACTTGGGTTTTCCGAAAGCTCGTAAAAAGCTCGTAAATCGGGTGCAAATTTTTTTTCCCTAACCCTTCTCCTGAGGGGTGGGGGGTCTTACTCCATGCGTTCCTGGCCCCCCCACTAAAAAATGGTAATCTCTGCTCAACCGTTGGAGCTCAAAATTTGGGATTTGGATTTTTGGATAGCTCCTAATCAGCTCGTTATTTCTCACCAGTATTTTTTCAATTTTGAAGTAGTGGGGGGGCTAGGTACCCAGACGTGAGATTGTCCGCTTCAAATCATCCAGAGCTGCTGGCAAGCCACCGTCAATCTTTGTCCGCCTCAGCACGATGGATTGCCGAAATCGCGTTCTCGCTGCCAAGCGAGCCAAAGGTTCCATATATGCGGATGGGCTCGGACTACCAGGTGATCATCCACACAGCCCTGTGTTTATAAACGAGCATCACCCACCAGCAATCTCTAGGCTCCTCGGAAAGGCCAGGGATCGAGCCAGACCACTTGGGTACAGCTATGTCTGGGTGAAAAACGGGGTTGTTCACGTAAAGCGAGACTCAGCGTCCCAACCTCTCATCATTCGGTCAGAGGATGATTTGCTTCTTCTGAATGGTGACCAATGACCTTCGACCAACGTCCCGGTTGTCGCCAACGTGGGAACCTCTTCCGGCGCTGCAGTCTTTTCCTCTAATCTTAAGATTGCTTGTCTGAATGTAAATTCATTGCTAGGGCATGTTGATTACTTAAGAACTTTGGCCTTGAACGAGTCCTTTCATATTATTTCTGTTACTGAAACGTGGCTACATGCAAACATAACTGATCAGGATATTGCTATTAAAGATTGTAGTCGAAACTTATTGTTTCGATTGAGAAATGATATCTGAGAACTCGCGAAGCATGGCATATGGGTGTAAAGGTACTCACTCGTGCTGGCCAGCTCTTTGATTCTTGGTGATGATGTTTTTTGTAGATTGATGTGTAGTTGTATGTGGTTGTGGTGTCCGGAATATCGCAGAGTGCACCCGCGGACGCGATAAGTGATACACAGAGATCGCACAATCGTGGTCTCGAGAGTTTAGACGCAGACCAACGATCTGAACTGTGTGACTTCATAAACACGAATGAATAGGGTCGGTCATCCGGGATTCCGAGTTTGTAGCCTCGTTACCCAGTGCCATGTTAAATTTGGCGGTATATTTAAATTTGAATTTTCAAGAGCAAACAAAGATTATTGTTTTCTGCATAATGATAGAGTTGGTAAAATGGGAGGGGGAGTTGGCATTTACGTGCATAACTCTTTATTGTGTAAGGTGCTCGCCTCGTCCCCCCCCCCTTTCTCAAACTTGCCCGAGTTTATGGTGGTAGAGATTAAGCACCAGCGCGATAAAATCCTGTTCTCAACTATCTATCGGCGGCCAAAGGGCTTGTTACTGGACAATTTCGCGGAAACTTTCTCAAACTTTTACCACTCTTATAGCAATATCGTTATAACAGGAGATCTGAATTGTAATCTGAATACCGATAGCTACGAGGCACGTTACCTTCGTGATTTCATTACCAGTCATTCATTCCATCTTGTTCCCCATGGCAGCACTCATTTCACCGCCCATTCTGGGTCTTGGCTGGATGTCGCGATCATTGACTCAGTTGACAACTTGGAGTCGTATTCGAAATCCAGTGCCCCTATTATTGCAGGACACAGTCTTATTGAATTTGTTTATAAGTTACCAGTCACGAATTTTATGCCGCTTGTCAAGCGTTCTCGTGATTTCCGTAATTGTGATCCCGTTGCGCTACAGGATACCCTTGTTGCAACTATCAGTAGTAATGTTCGTGACCTTGACGATGATCCCGACATGCTGGTCGGGGCACTGTGCCGCTCCGTAGTCTCCGCCCTCGATTGCTGTGCTCCGGTTATCTCTCGGGAAGTGGTGAAGCCTCCTTGTGGCTGGATCACATCCGACATCAGATCTCGGATAAAAGTTCGAAATAAGCTTTATAAAATGGCCAAGCGGCTTAAGGATGTATAGGCTATACAATCTCAACCAAAAGTGAGTCTCGTCGTCAATATTGAGTACTTCGAGATGAGATAAAAATCGGAAAAAAATCAACCACAATCAAGATGATAAGAGTATTCATTTTCAATAATAATAATGCCCAAAAGTTATCAACAAATTGTTTAAACAAATCTTTGTTTAACAAATTTCCTGGTGACGTTATTTTTTTTTCATGTCAAATGAATTCGTTAATCTTTCTGAATACACATGAATTTTTTCAGAATTTTTTCACTTTTTTGAAATTTCCGTTTTCGATTTTGAAAAATTGAGAAAAAAAATTTGAATTTTGGATATGTTATTGTGGAAACGATGTAGATTACAATTCCGAAGTTTCCGGAGAGTGGAACTAATAGTTTTGTAAATACAGCCTTTAGAAATTTCCGAAAACGGAAATTTAAAAAAAGTGACAGAATTCTGAAAAAATTCATGAGTATTCAGAAAGATTAACGAATACGTTTGACATGAAAAAAAAATAACGTCACCAGGAAATTTGTTAAACAATGATTTGTTTAAACAATTTGTTGATAACTTTTGGGCATTATTATCATTGAAAATGAATACTCTTATCATCTTGATTGTGGTTGATTTTTTTCGGGATTTTTATCTCATCTCGAAGTACTCAATATTGACGACGAGACTCACTTTTGGTTGAGATTGTATAGCCTATACATCCTTAAATCAGCCGCGCTCTTTTGCCCAGTTTCGAGCCTTACGGAAAGAAGTCAAAACTGAGATTAAGGTGTAACGCAACCTGTTTTCGAGTGCTTGATTTTGACGTGAGTGCGAGAGAGATAGCGCGATAGCCTATTGGAATTTTCGAACAGCCTTCTTGCAGCCAAAACACATTCGATTGATGTGAAATTGATATCAGTGACGCAAAAAAAGTGCACGGAGGGCACGGTGCACTTGGATTTTCGAAAATCGGAAAAAAAAATTACAGATTTTTATCAACTTTGTTCTGTAATGAAATAATCATTGTTTTTAGCGCTTACCTCTCAAATATACGAAAAGAAATTTCCATCGTGCCCTCGGGGATAATGTATTACAGTCACTGACATCAATACGCGTGATGTTTATCAAGAAACAACCGCGAAACGGCTGTTCGAAACAATTGTAGATAACGCTATATAGATATATTGCGATGACATTCCAAACCTCGATGTATTCGGGTGAAGAAGAATGTGGAGAATAGTACCCTGGGCGCTGCTAGATGGCGCAGCAAGAGAATTTATACTGTGACGAGTGGCGCCACTCGTGTCTCATATGCTTGTTCAAATATGCTGGGATGTAATGAGTTGCGGGCTGCCCAATCCCTATTCATTTTGACGTTGAATAAAATTTTCAAAATCCATCACTTGTGAAAAATTGAATATTTTCTTTCACGCAATGAAAATATGATACTTTCTACGATGAATGCTTATCGACTCGTTGTTTTATTGAATATATTCCAATTACCATTTGTCAAGTTCCTAAATAATAATTTTCATTCGTGACGATCATTGAAATCATTCAAAGTTGATAATAATGGTGTCATTGACCGCAGAAGAAAAATAAAATCCAACTGGAATCGGATACATAATATACCGATGTGCAGAAATTTGTTCATACCAGAAATTTTCTTCTCAAGTAGTTATTGTGATAAAAAAAAAATGAAGGAAAAAGAAAACAGGTATTCACGATTGAAATATAATGAGTACATTTTCCTTTTTTTTTGTTTTTTGTCAACTTTATTAAATTTATCACAAGTTTGCAGTTTATTATGATACATGACGATTGTATCAGTACATTGCTTTTGTTCGTCAAAAACATTCTGTTCTCAGCTTGCTTTGGTTATTGTTTACATGGTTCACTCTTGATTCAGTTTCCTATTTATGTAGTATTTTGTTTTCAGTGTTTCGTACAGAGAGTATCATCAATTCAAGAGTCACTCGACCACAAATTTCGAGTATGAAATTTGGAAAGTATACTAAAGTCAGCTGAAATAAAATTCCGAATATACATATACCTAATTCATTCAATTGGAGATGAGAAAATGAGTGATGGCAACAACTATCAAAGCCTTATGTTATTCACCGCAATGTACTCGCGTTATACTTAGATAGTATCATTGGTATAATATTGTGGATGCATAAAAAACTTGGCACTTGTCTGCGTTGAGAGAATTGTTAAAAAAAAAAAACGAAAAAAATATGGAATAGATACATTTTACATTAGGCAAGCTCGTATCGTAAAAAGAAATATGCTACTATTACAGATCTGCCATCCCAAGAGATTATAAAATAAGCTTATAAAATAAGATTATAATATGGGGCATTCTACGCCAACTCGACCAGTGTTAGACCCCGACCATCTCAAAATCATTCCATATTTTTTTTTCTAACATTCCACTCAGTAAAAAACGCGTTCTGAATTTTTTTTTTTAATTTTTTTATCAAACCGTTAATTTGTTATGAATTTTTGAAGTCGATTGAGAATGCCCCTTTTTAAAAATCTGAAAAAATTCTCTAAAATCCAGTGGATGACACAAGACAGCCCCCGTTTAGGAAAACGTGGGCCGAATTTTATTTCTATTATTTTTTCACTTAATTCGGAATTTTCTAATTTTTGAAACTGAGATTATCTAACGCAGGATCAAATTTCAAGCGTCAAATAAGGTTCAATTTACTCGGAAACGTTCGGTTTCACCATTTATCACCCTTATTTGACGCTTACGATTTGATCCTGTGTTAATTTCAGCTTTGAGAATTGAAAAATTCCGAATTAAGTGAGAAAAAATAGAAGACAAATTCGGCCCACGTTTTCCTAAACGGGGGGCTATTTTGTGTCATCCACTGGTTTTTTTTAGAATTTTTTCAGATTTTTAAAAAGGGGCATTCTCAATAAACTTAAAAAATTCATAAAAAATTAACGGTTTAATAAAAAAATCTGAAAAAAATTCAGAACCCGTTTTTTAGTGAGTAGAATGTTAGAAAAAAACATAGAATGTTTTTGAGATGGTCGGGGTTTAACACTGGTCGAGTTGGCGTGGAATGCCCCATATAGGCTATAACACTATTTTTGGAAGCGTACACAGAGGACGACTTTCGGTTTCCACTTCTCACAGATTTCAGAATCAAAGCGACTTAAGAAACCGTCCGTCATTGTCAGGGTGATTTAGAATTCGTGACGAGTATTTCCTGGAATGAATCGGACCAGTACAGCTTGATTCAAAAAATTCTACATGCCTCAAAAATCATGCATATCTTAACAAAGTTCAATAATTCACTTTTTTTTTAAAGCACTTGCAAGGTTTTAGACACACGATTCATCCGAGATTATGTCTCTCGGCGTCTCATTTTCTTCGAAGAGCATTTATTCATCGTGTGAACGAGGGAAACTGAGAAGAAGAAATTCTGTGACAAGTTATGTTCAGTTATCGAAATTTAAGGCAAATCTGGTCACTCTTTTGCTCATAACTTGGTCGAAGCATTTTTTTTTTCTCAATTTCCCTCGTTCACACGATGAAGAATAGCTCTCCCAAGAAAATCAGACGTCAAAAGTCCATTTTTCGATGTATAATGAACTTCAGATAAGATATGAATAATTTTTGGAGTATGGAGAATTTTTTGAATCACACTGTATTTGTCTCCGAGATATATTCTCTGCGTTTTCGTTTTTTTTTTCTGTTTTTTCTTTCTCCATCATCCTACTTGAATATAAATTTTGAAAGAAGGAATTGAAGAAGAATATGAATAATTAGGTACTGAGCAAAGCGTGATCCCTGTGTGAAATACTCGAAACAAATTCTGAACGACCCTGTATGAGGTACACGCCGTTGCTTGGGCTAACAGAGGAAATAGCATCAGAGGACCAAATGCTTTTGAAAGGTGTCCAAAAGTCGCAAGTGGTACGCAACCAAGTTGAAGTTTAGTTTCCACATGAACAAAATTTCAATTGAAAATCTGTTCAATTGGTGAATCTAGTCCTCTTCTTGATCCCGCTTGTCTTCTTTTTCTCCGGTATGCCGTGGTGTGTCTTGCGCTGTGGTTGCTGGTGTTGCAACTTTCGATGCGCTTTTCTTCTTAGGTGTTTTCATCAGACATCCCGTGCCTGTTTCAACACGCAGCGAGGCATCATCGGAGTCGTCCATGACCCTATCTCGCCGGAGACTGATGGATGCACGTGTGAGAGTGCATTGAATCAAAGCTATAGTTGTGTTACACGATAAGTGTCATCTGTAAAGTGAAATGTATGAAGTGAGAACGAGTTATCAAGAAATTCATCTGTACTATTTTTGGTGAAATCAAGTAAGTATCCGTAACATAATCATTATAAATTAGTAACAAGCTATCACTCAACGTTGTTTAGTCGAGAGTGTTTCCATTGAATCGAGTCAACTGAGAAAAAAGACCAACATTCTTCGTATTAGACGTTTCAACGTATCTACCCATCTGAAGGAAAATAGCTTATTCCAAATTGACAACATTTATCGTCAGTAGCCATCCATAGGCACCTTACACCAACACGTTACAACGGCTAAGAATCGAAAAATTGTTCATGAGCTGCTATTTCAGCTGAATCTACCTCTCGTATCCACTGTATGTGTGTCTTCGTCTTTTATAATCTTGAATATGTCTTGAACGCTACGCTCTAAATCATCAATTTCTTCGGTTAGTACCATCAACAACCCTTTTACAAACATGACGTACCTATTGGTAAACTCAGGCTCTATTTACATTCTTTAGAGCTGGTCAATATTCGGCAAAGTCACTCATGATTATTTTGTCACCGGCGTCTATCCCTTGCTTTGATGCATGTATCAATGACTCGTCTCCATGTATTGATCAGTAATCATTCATTTTTCACTAGTTTGACTTCTACTTTTTATTAACAACGGCAAATCGCTACTGAAACGTTGAACGAGCTAGTGTTCGTTTTGTTTTTTTTTAGTTACCTGACTCGACTCGAATGAAACAATTTTCAAATCACAGTTATTGTCAAGAGCGATAGTGTTGACGTTGAACGTATAGTTCTTTCCAGGTGTAGCGTTAGCTGGAGATTCGGTGTTTTCTGTTGCTGGGAATAGTGTACTGACTGGAGTAAGGCAACAGCTCCGAAGTCCTCCCACACTATCCATGTGAGTCGCGTCGCTCCGTCATTAGTATCGGCGGAGCTGATTTTGGAGATCTGAAGAACATGAAAATAAATAAATTCATGCATAAGGATGACCTGATTTTATCGAGCAGAGCGACTCATACTTTGACTTCGTATGTGAAT
>JAEUYN010001640.1:0-18217 GCA_018257835.1 Euura lappo
GTCGGTGAAACATCGAGACTGAGAGTTTCTTCCCATTTTGCGCGAATGTTGTATGGTAACGCGCGTTCTAATATTCGTACGAGTAGATGCTCGTCTAGCCGCACGTTCATGGTCGCGAGCATATTCGTATGCTGGCGCATATCGTCCACGAGTCGCGTTAACCCCTTGTGGGTCGCCTTGGTCTGAACCGGGAGTTCGAGAATCGCGTCTAGATGTTTCGTAATCAAAATTCGGGTTTTATCATACGAGTCAAGCACCAATTTCCACGCGAATTTGTAATTCTCCTCGCTCACGTTGTATATAAGGATTTTGTTCAGTGCGTCACCCTCGAGGCAGTTTTTCAAGTAAATGAATTTTTGAAGACTTGTTATGTCGTTGCGCGAATCGATCATCGTGAGAAATGTGTTCTTGAACGACAACCATTTGTCGAGTTCACCGTTGAACTTCGGAAGATCAGCTACCGGCAATTTGAGACGCCGCGTCCCGTCAATTGGAAGTGACGTAGTATTCTGCGCGCTGCCTGGTAGCGACGTCACCGACGACATATTTACTTCGAATTTTGTGGCGATCGCGTAGAATCTGTTTTGTAGTTCATCGAATTCGTTGAGTTGTTCACTCTCGGGATCGATTAACAGCGCGAGTTCATCGTGGAACTCTTCATATGCCCGAAATTGTTCGCGTAAACGATCGACGCGCATTTTCACGTTCATGGGTTCCAAGTCCGCTTCTTCCGCGATTTTTTCGAGTTTCGTCATTTGTGTCTTTAACGTTGTACGTTTTTGATTAATGTATTTTATACGCTCACTCATCTTGACTTTATTCGCATTAAAACACTTCACGGAAAATATCTACACTTCCGGTACTACGAGCTGATATTATGTGCGTAAGCGTCGGCTGTCGAAACGAGACTGACAATGAGGTTTGTCGAGCGCACGGCGTCGCTACGAGCGTGCACGGACTTGTTCCTCTGCGTATCGTGGCGGCGAGGTCTGAATTGTTTGGGACTACCGCGCTTCGCAGAATGTAAACAACGCCTAGTGGACTATGTGTCGCTCTACCACTTTGCCGCATCCATCCCGCATCGAACGTCGCTTTGAGTCAGCTATGCGTATGGAATCTCGAATTACAATGTATCGAATTGAATAAAATAAATCGCCCATGCACAAATAAATTGTTTATGAAATTGTGAATAATAAAATACTTATCGATTGATAATGACGATTGTCTCCGCTGGCGGCGAACTGGGCAAGCCGGACCTCCGGGGCCGAGGCGAGCGGTCGTCGAGTGTCCTTGAAACGGTATCGCGCACCTTTTCATGTGTTTTTCTTTTAATATAATCCCACTTCTGACACCATTTTGTATAGTCGAAAGGTCCTTCAATGCGAAGTTCCTCCGTAATTTCGTTTATATTAATTGGTTCTAGGAAAGGATGCGGTTTAGTGAAATGAATTTACACGTAGTTGAGCCTCAATCACTGATACGTTTATTAGCTCGTGTGGGAAAAGCCATTACGGCATAAAAACCCACGTTGTAGGTGAATTTATAAATGCTTTTATGCGCGATCGCGTTATTAGACTACGTATGTGCGTGTGGGTCTCGGCAGGCGACGCGGTCTCATGTCGTCAACCCTGTCGGGTTGGATGTGTAAAGTTTGGTAGGGGACGAAGTCCCATATCGTCAACCCCGTTGGGTTGGATGTGTGACGGGTATGCCGTAGACGGGAAGGTTATCCCAACGCGAGAGACCGTGCGTCTTGTAGCGCGCCTCGTAGCCCACTAACTCTCCTGTTGAATGCGTGTGTGCGCGCGCACGTCGACCGAGTCGGGACGAAGCTTGGTGTTATGCACGCGCGCGGTAACGCACACCGCGTTTCCCCGCATCTTGGGAGTCAAACAGGCGCGATTTGGATTGAAATGTGTATGTCAGGATGACAATAATTCTCGGCGTTCACACCAAACATGTTTGGTACCCCGTGAAAACGATATGATTTTTTTTATTTCTACTTTCACATGGACAAAAAGTACATTTCTCCAGGTATCTTCACCTTCGTTCAAGTCTTAGGCTCTAGATTAGTCTATCAGCTGTCGAAACCAGCTTAGATCGCCTGCGCGATCCTGCGCGAAAGTGTGTTTTTTAGTATATCGTGCGCGGATACACAGCGCGCTATAGCTACCACGCTGTGCGCCGGCCGTCCGCGTCCGTCCGAGTGCGGGTCTGTCGGGTGTTCAATAAGTACAATAGGGAACTTATACCTGTCTTCAACGTATATAGGGTGTTCGTAACAAAGTAGTACAGTTCTTCTAGAGTCACATTGTTCATGATGAATTTTATTGATGATTTAGTCAGATAGAAAATTAATTTCAGAAAGAATTCAGTTTATCCAATGAGTTTCATGGTATTTTATTAATTGTAGTTTACGTTAAATACTGCAAGTTCTCATATGCAAATGAATTTCTAATTTTCTGTTGCTTTATTACAGGGTCTAGTACCGACAACAATTTACTATACACCCGGAGGGAGGTCTTTGTTATTGTGATTCGGATGAGGAAATTGTATTCCACTAATTTTGTAAGCCTTCACATTTCATGACATTAATACTGAAAAATAAAAAGTCTTTATTCCTGTATATGCATATGCCTAAACATTTCCCACCATTTTGTTTTTGAGATTTTTGACTTCGGATTCGTCATCAGCGACCCCAAAAACCCCCGAGTACCGACTTTCACTCGAATCCATTAGGTTTTTCAAGAAATTTGTTACCGTTTTTGGTCCGCCATTTTGTTTTTGAGATTTTTGACTTCGGATTCGTCATCAGCGACCCCAAAAACCTCCGAGTACCGACTTTCACTCGAATCCATTAGGTTTTTCAAGAAATTTGTTACTGTTTTTGGTCCGCCATTTTGTTTTTGAGATTTTTGACTTCGGATTCGTAATCAGCGACCCCAAAAACCCACGAGTACCGACTTTCACCCGAATTCATTGGGTTTTTGAATTATGGGTACAAATTCGGGGTTTCGTCCCACTGTGCGACGGTATCGTTGTCTTACCTCCCTCGTGTACTTTACCCTTTGCGCCTCACTTGCGTCAAACCATTTCTATTCGGTCACAGGTACTTCGAAGAAAAGTAATCAGGCCGTTGTCGGTATTCCCGAAAAACAAATCATACCGTTTGGCCAGTGGTTCCATCATTGTTCGTTGTTCGCATTCGGCGTATACAGTTCTCTGTTCAGTCACCCTTCTTGCCTTGCGCCAATCTAGTTCTATTCAGGCACAAACATTTCTAAAAAAAGTAATCAGGTCGCCGTGCGGCCGATATTTTTCAAAACTTATTCACAACGTTTGGCCAGCAATCACATCATTGTTTGCTCTTCAGTCGATGTGTGCCGTTGTATTCGAAAAGTTTAGTTGCAACGTTCAACGGCTGAATTTCGAGTACTTCCTTGCGATTTTATTACAGTTTAGAACCTCTAAATCGTAGTTTAGGAAATCCAGGAAAGGATTTTTAAGGAATATTTACGAAAAAAACGCCGTGGTCTAAGACCCCGTTCGCGATCTGATATACAGGGGGTGGCTTATAAACGATGTGGGGTGGTTTCCGATACACCGAAAGGATCGCTATGGATCCCAAAATTCAAGATGGAATTTTTAAGAAATATTCACGGAAAAACGCCGTGGTCTGAGACCCGGTTAGGGATCCGATATAGAGGGGGTGGCTTATAATCGATGTGGGGTGGTTTCCGATGGATGGGGAGAGTCGCTATTAGTTCCAAAATTCAAGATGGGATTTTTAAGAAATATTCACGGAAAAAACGCCGTGGTTTGAGACACCGTTCGCGATCTGATATGGAGCGTGGTTTCTCATCGAGGTGGGGTGGATTTGGGAACATAAATTAATTTTAATTCTAAACTCATGTGTGGTAGCTCTCAGTTGACGAATGGATGGTCTTTGATAGCACAAAAGTCTCTGGGATCGCTTGAAAAATTATTAACTGTTCTCCCTCTGTTATTCAACGGCCGGACCAGCGTGATATTACACTACTGAAATTTTCGTTCATATGAACGTTCAGAACTTCAGGTACATGACTTTTCGTAATTTACAACTAACACAAAAACATCGTAGATGTAAAAAAAGCCGCCAAGTACCCACGCAAAAATGAGCAAAACGTATCGCCAGTCTCTGTCGTGAAATCAAGAAAGAAACCAAGCACCGAGCGTACCCCTTCGATCTCTCAGCAAGTCTACGTCGTCAAGTCGGAGTTTCGTGTGAGGATATCGAAACATCATTCCAAGAGCTACGTACTTGGCGGGCGCATTCGGTTTTTCTTTCCGTGTGTTTGTGGTTTTATTTTCAAATTGACAATATTCTCACGTATTTTGAGGACCGTTTGTTTATTTAAACTGTGCTCCATATTGTTTATTATTCGTCAAATTACCATAAAAAATTGATTGATCAATTATAGTACACAACTACTTGCATTTTTATGCTGTGGTTTGGTTATTTATCTGATAATAGTTCCTCCAAGCGGTGAATAATAGTTTTCTCACACCCGATCGCAAAATGCCACTTTTCATACCTCTTGAGCCGGCGCAAAACAGATCTTTTCGGCCCTAGGGCGCAAAGTTCCGTTTTGCGCCCGCTCACTCGGTCTGAAAAGAGGCATTTTTGCAGACCAGGTGTTGAGAAAAAAATCGTGTGCAACACGGGCACAAGGCTATTTTTGCGAGTGTGATGCAGTACACTCGCCTTCGGCTCGTACTGCAAATTTCACACTCGAAAAATAGTGTTTTGCGCCCTTGATACACAATATACTATTCTTGTATCGGTACTTTGTGGATGATAGATGTATTGAAGTATACTATACGCTTCCGGTCGGTGGACATACATGTCATGAATCTTGTATTGACTGGCTTATGTCCGATTCAGAGATAACATTGGTTCTATTCATACTGAATAAAAGTGCATCTTTCGATCTTGACGGACGAATTCGTCGCGGCAGTTGAAAGATTAGCGCGTGCGAGTTTACGGAAGTGCTTGCGAGCGGGCGCCTTGTGGCCTTGTGGCGCCCGCTCGCAAGCACTTCCGTAAACTCGCCCGCGCTAATCTTGTCGTACTAATATATCATTACGAATGGTTATCCTTGTGAAGCTAATCAATAATGGAATATTTTTGCGAGAATACGAGACGGGGAGCGGGGTATTCTTATGTTTGATTCGATTAATAGTATATGATGCACCACAGGGAGGAAGCAGGCGTTTTTTGTCGAGCGCCGATTTTGCAGAACGAGTTGCAATGCGAGAGTGAAGACGAGTTTCTTCTTTCTATCTTTCTTCATAACTATAATAGAGCAACAAGTCTCGAGTTTTATCATCATTCACGGCCATGTTTCACTCGCGTCCGACGCACTCGGCAGTCGCCGTCAAAGAGACAGAATTTAGGCGGTATGGCAGTGGAAAACCGAAGTGTAATGGCGTGTATCGAATTTAAATCAACACAATTACCTACAAGCATTGCTCAAACGCTTTGAAATGATTGATTGCAAAGAATCAAGATAACCGATGGATCCAACGTCGAACAAGTTAGGAAGTGAAGCACCGTCACCTGTGGTAAATAAACCAGTACGAGAGCTCATAGGCTGTCTGATGTACGTGATGCTGGCTACACGACCGGATCTAAGCGCATCCCTAAATATATGCAGTCGCCAACAGAATAATCCTACCGAGGAACTCTAATATTGGCCGCCGTGTGTCGATACTCTGAAATATCGTTACGCAAAGTATCGATACAAAATAACGATATTTTCGGCCAAAAGAATCGATAGCGAGAGTATGGATACTGTATCGCCAATCCCTAATCCACTTCATTGCCAGCTCGCGACGGTGACGGAGCGTTTAGAACCCGGTAGCACATGATATTATTGGTTCGTGATCTGGTTGCGTGCTTTTCAGTATTTGTGGTTGACTTTTATGCACAGTTAGTCTGATATTACCTTTTTAACTTCCCGTTTCTCTGTTTTCAGAGAAAAAAGGAAGTTATTGTGATCACCCCGAAAATGGAAAGTTGAGTTTTCACTAAATCTTCACGTTTCGAGGTCCAAAGAATTACCTCCGACTATTTTCAGTTTGACGTCTGGATGTAGTAGTAGTAGTAGTAGAAGTCGTTTATTATGCCGTAGTCCAATGTGGACCGTAGGGCAAAGGGAAACAGTGCGATCAACAGAAATATAAATAAGCGTTCAACAGGATACAATACAAATATAAGTTAACGAAATGGTAACATACGTGCTAAGATGTAGAAATACATGAACTATGAACTAAGAAAAACACAAAAAGAAGCCTCAAAAGTGAAAATGCTTAACAATATGCCAAGAAACTTAAGAATACAGCAAACTCAGAATAGAAAAGGTACAAATGTTGTAAACTAAAATATAATACAAAGGATAAAACAAAAATTCAGACGTAACAACGAATTATAGAGGTGTACAAAAAGATTTACAATAAGAAGTAAAAGTAAGACGCAGGAGAATTATTATTATACTGCTATGCAATGCAAACCGTCAGGTGGCATCTGCAGAAGTGAGTGAATCCGCGGTAAGCAGGTAAGAATAAAGTCTGGCCTTAAACACATCAAGTGAAGGAGCCGTCTGACGGTTGGCGGTAGGCTATTCCATAAATAGGCGGCGGATAGAGCAAATGAGTTGCGGTAGGTGGAGGTTCTATGAGCAGGGATCGCTAGAGACGAGGACGAGTTCGCTAACCTAGAAGAGCGCCTGATATCAGGATCGACTTCAGAAAACAGATCACGCAGGTAGGAAGGCGAGGATGTTAGAAGGACCTGGAACAGGGTGGAGCCGAGGAAGTATAGGCGACGATCAGCGACTGATAACCATTTTAACTCCAGCCGGTACGGCGTAATGTGGACGTCTCTCCTGAGATTAAAAATAAATCTAATTCCGCTATTAACTAACCTCTGGAGCTTGAGATTCAAATGGTTCGTAAGACCATGATAGGCCAAACAACAGTAGTCAATATGGGGCTTGATTAGAGCCGAAACAAGCATGATCTTAACCTGGGGAGAGAGGATGTCTTGGCGAAATTTTAATTTGTGAAGCGTGGCATAAACTTTCCTGGAGACCTGAGCCACGTGTACATTCCAAGAGGATGTGTGTGTGTGTGTGTGTGTGTGTGTGTGTGTGTGTGTGTGATTTCGATCAACTTGGGCTCAATCGACGGGGCTTTTCTTAACTTAGAACTGATTAGATTTTGGCTTCGATCGGATTAGTACTTTTTTAACTATTCAAATAACAAAATTCTAAAAAACGCAAAAAAAATGACGATATCTTGAGAACGAATCAACGGATTTCAATGAAATTTGGTACCCTATGGTTCTTGTGATAGCTGATCACGAATCTGAAGTCAGTTTTGCAAAATTTTCATTTGGCGTATTCGATATATTTGGATTTGGTTGAAACTTGGTACTCGTAGGTTTTTTGGGTCACTGATCACGAATCTGAAGTCAGATTAGCGAAATTCAAAATGGCAAGTCCGATTTGCTGGGAAAAATACTAAAAAAACGTTCGAAATCTTACGGAAATTTGTACTCGAAGGTTTTTTGAACGGCTGATCAAGAATCTGAGGTCAGATTTACAAATTTCAAAACAGCTGAGAACAAAATAAATAACGGGAAGTTCGAAGGCTGGCTCATAGTCAGCCCAAACCCGCTTGTTATTATTACTGTTCTATTACATCGTATCACAATAGGAAGACATACCTATAAAGAGCACATTAGATCTGTCACAGATGATGGCGTCGTGACACGAGATGGCGGAAGACGCCAAAGATTCAACAGAACACCTGGAGAAGAAGATGGAGGACGGTGAAGGATAGTCGCAATTTATTTCGCCGGTTTTCCATATCAAATTCACCTGTAAAACCACGATCAATAGTCAGTTTTTTGGTGTTCCTAATTACACTATCTCTTAAACTTGGTGTAGTGATAATTTATTTCTCCCGTGTTTACTTTTGGGTTTGCCTTTCGCAACTAACCCGTCCCTATGTCAAGGGACGGGTCTAGTGATGACGACGAAATAACTGAGTTTGATAACCAAAGACTTAAACACTCCCAACTCTTTAAATCCCTCCTTAATGAAAACAAAATGCCCAAAGGTAGGAAAAAAAACTCTAAAATAATTCGCAGCCGATCTGATAGCAATAGTCCTGACAAGGGAAAAAACAAACAGTTCAAACCTTCTAACGACTCACAATATGATCAGCCAGTTACCACCCTAACTAACAAACCCGCTTCTTCCCACCCAAATAATCTTCTTTCCATCGAGATGGAACATCAACCAGTACTTCAACCCGCAACCCAACCCGTTACTCCCTCCTCCCAAGACTCATCCCAACTTCCCCGCACGATTAAGTACGAAAGAGGTGATAAAGCCCCCTATATTGTGCACATTCAAAAAGCGTATGAGGAAGGTAACAGGCCGAAGCCTCTTTTAACCTTACAAGTTTGCCGCCTGCTGGACCGGGCAGGAATTAGATACGACCGTATCGAGAGTTTGTCTATACGCGTATGGAAAGTGATCTTTAATTCTATGGACTCCGCCAACGCCGCTATAAGTAATCCCTATTTGAAGGACTTCAAACTTAACGCCGTAATACCAGCCTACAACGTATTCAGAAAAGGAATAATTAGAGGAATTCCAGAGGACTACACCGTCAATGAAGTCCTCAATTCGATCAACGAAGATAACTCTCCTTTAAAAGCTTGTGAAGGATACCGACTAAAGAGAAAAAAAGTCATCGATGGACACTCTAGTTGGTCTGAAACCACTTCTATGTGCATTACCTTTCGTACCCGCCTCCTACCAGAGTCAATTTTTGTCGGTAAAGCCGTATTAGCCTTGGACGTGTTTATTCCTTCCATTCAGCAATGCTTCAACTGCGGCAAAATTGGTCACATCCGGAAATGGTGTAAAACCCCTGGAAAATGTTTGAATTGTGGTGAGGACGGTCACGGCGAAGGTATCATCTGCGGCTCGAAACCCTCGTGCGTCAACTGTAAAGGCGACCACAAGGCTCTGTCCAACTCTTGTCCTAAAGTTCAAGAAGCCAAAGACATTACTAAGATCATGGCTTACGATGGTGTACCTTTCGTTACAGCTAAGAAATTGTATGAAAACCAACCACCAGCAATCAACGTTCCAAGAAAAGATCCTCTGAACTTTCCGAACCTACCAGTTCATTCCTCTTCTCCACCGGCCAGACAACAACTTCCAAAACAAACTTCTTTTGCATCAAAACCATGGAACCGAATTGTACAACACACTAGGTCCTCAATCGATAAGCAAAGTGGTCTCTCCCAGTCGAGAGTCGACTGGTCAGATGAAGATCCGGATGCCGATAGCAATATTCAAGAGTTGACAAGACTTGCGGACTTTCTATCCACAACTTCAGATCCTGTGAAGATGTGGTCTAGAATTTGGAAAGTAGTGTCCCTTCACACCGCCCACGAAAATGGCCAACTTCAATCGAAACCTCCAGATACTCCAATGGAACTGCCAGAGCCTTCGTCGTAAACTCGCTGAACTTCAACACAACGCGTCAAACTTCGATTTACTGTTAATATCCGAGACATGGCTTACCCCAAACGACAATATTTATTTGAGAGGATTTGATATCGTGAGAAAAGACAGAAGCGACCGAAAAGGTGGAGGTGTAGCCATCTTTGTTAAGAATAAGCTTAAATATAAACAGGTATCGACTCTCTATGACTGTGATGGTAAACTCGAACTTTGCGCCATCGAACTTTACCTTCGAGATGCCAAGCTACTGGTTGTTTCTTGCTACAAACCCCCTGACTTTGAAATCAACTCTCTCTCCTGGGACCGTTTTTTTCATCAATTTCATGGTGTAGACAAAATATTCATAGGCGGTGATTTCAACTCTCATCACAGTCTTTGGGGCGACCCCCTTACTTGTGCCGAAGGAATTAAGCTAGCTGACACTGTCCTTGACAACAACTATGGCATTTTAAATGACGGTAACCCCACTTTTCGCTCTAAACAATACAACTCTTACTCAGCAATTGACCTTACGTTTGTAGACAACCTTTCATTATTCGATTTTACTTGGAGTGTTGGGCGGGACCCCTGGGGTAGCGACCATTTTCCTATAGTAGTTGAATTTTTAAAACCAGTAATCCCTCGAGCCATCAATCATACTAACCGTAGACTACATTCCCATAAGATGGATTGGTCGCTCTTTCAAAACTCCCTTATCCTTAGACTAGACGAATGCACTAAAATTGTTCAAGATCCTAACCTAGATGCTCAAGTTAAGTACACCACTCTTATGACGATAATCACTGATGTCTTGAAACAAAGCACCCCTAATAAACCCTTCTCAAAAAACGACAATCAGCTAAACGGCCAAGAATCCAAAAGTCTGGACGCTCCTTGGTGGGATGCGGAATGTGATAAGTTAGTTCGGCTCAGGAAAGCAGCCTTCCTCAAATTATCAGAGTACACCACCCCATCTAACTTTATTGAGTAAAAAAAATCGAATCTAAAACACAAGCCAGGCTCAGGGAAATCAAAAAGAACAGCTTTATAGAATTCGCATCTTCTCTTTGTAAAAATTCAAATCTTAGTTACGTTTGGGAAAAAGTTAAATCTTTTAGATCCAGACTTAATTCCCCTGGCAATGCACATGAATACAAAGAGAATCAAATCAACAATGCCGAGGCAATGTTCGAATCCCTATGCCCCCCAATTCCAAAAGCCACCCTTCCTGACATCGACCCTAACACAGGTGATACATTCCTAGAGCTCCCTTTTTCCACGGAGGAATTCAACCTCGTCATCTCAAATTTAAGACTAAAAGCGGCCCCAGGAGCCGACGGTTTAGACTATAGATTGTTATTATCTACGCCAGAGAAAGTAAAGGATTTAATCTTGACGGTTCTCAATGAACTATACACCTCATGCAGCTTTCCTAATGAATGGAGGGATCACATTCTGTTCTTCATACCGAAGCCCAATGGGGACAAAGTGAGACCTATCTCCCTTGCGTCTTGTATGCTTAAAGTACTTGAGAGACTTATAAAAAATAGGCTGATATGGTGGTTAGAATACAACAACATACTATCAGATAGCCAATTTGGATTCAGGAAATCTAAATCTTGCTCAGACAATCTTGCTCTGTTGTCCCTCCACATAGAAAAAGCATTTACTGAGGAGAATCAAGCGGCTTCCCTATTCCTAGACATAAAAGGTGCCTACGATAATGTCTCCATGGAGATCCTAATTAAAAGACTTCAAGACATTGGGCTCCCTCGGGTCCTACTTATTTTTATTTATAACCTGTGTGCCGAAAGAAACTTACACTGTCAATTCGGTCCCATTGACCAGTTTAAGAATTACAAACGCGGCTTGACTCAAGGAGGTGTCCTAAGTCCCATTTTATATACTCTCTATGTTAGAAATCTCAAAACTCAAATCTTCGACGACTGTACTATTTTGGAATTTGCGGATGACATTGTGATCACCTCAATTAACCATAATCCTCACAGAGCCATTAGCTCTCTTAAAAGATCAGTTGACAAAATTAACCAGTTCCTATCTGACAGCAAGCTGGAACTCTCCCCGGAAAAATGCCAATTAATGGTCTTCGCCAAAAACAAAGCAAAAAGAATCCGACCCCTGAGTATCATTGTTAATAACGTATGTATCGTAGAACAACTCTCCGTTAAATTTCTTGGCCTTTATTTTGATCCTACTCTTGACTGGAAAAAACAGATCCAATCTATTGAAACCAAGTGTATGGCTCCTTTAAAATTAATTTCGTATCTTAGAACCACTTGGTGGGGTGCCGATCCTCGAGTTCTTATTATGTTATATCGTTCCCTGATCAGGAGCAAAATAGAATACGGATCATTTGTCTTTCATCCATTAAAGTCTTCCTCTCTACTTCGTCTAGATAGAATCCAGTCTACACGCAGAGAAGTAAACACGGGTGGCCAATGTGCAAGACATTGGCAGGAAATGTCTAGCCGGAACGAGCGGCGCTAGACACGGGCCACCCGTTTTTCGACATTGCCTGCCCGTGTCTCGCGCATTGGTCGCCAGTGTCTTAGACACGGACGGAAAAAACATCGGGAATCCGTGTCTAGACACTGAGAGCCAATGTCTTAAACACGGCCCAGCAGTGCGCTACGCATTGTATGCCCGTGTTTGTGTACGTACGAGGTGAGTGCGAGAACGCGCATGCGCGCCAAGTTTTCCATGAACACGGGCATACAGTGCATAGCGCACTGCTGGGCTGTGTTTAAGACATTGGCTCTCAGTGTCTAGGCACGGACTCCCGATGTTTTTTCCGTCCGTGTCTAAGACACTGGCGACCAGTGCGCGAGACACGGGCAGGCAATGTCGAAAAACGGATGGCCCGTGTCTAGCGCCGCTCGTTCCGGCTAGACATTGCCTGTCAATGTCTTGCACATTGGCCACCCGTGTTTACTTCTCTCCGTGTAGAGCACTGCGGCTGGCCCTCGGTCTTCGTACCTCTACTCCTATTAACGTGATTTTAGCTGAAACTAAAGACCCTCCTCTGAAACTTCGTTTCGAATATTTGGGCAGAAATTTTATCTCTCGAGTACTTACCCTCGAAACCCATCCCCTTATCCCTCTGTTTGAATTCTTCACCGAACAACTTGCCTACCCAACCTACGTACGCCGCCAAAGAATTCCTTGTTCAGTTCAAAACTTCTTAGATTTGGATCCTATTAAACACCTTATATCCAAATCAGATAAAACACTCTACTATCAATTTCCTTATGAGAACCTCATGTGCCAACCGACTGTCTCCCTCATTGAAGGCCAGAAAATTAGCGATTCTCTCGACTGTAATAAAATGTTCCTAGATATATGCCACGACATTCTGAGCTCTGAAATTTGTTTTTTTACTGACGGCTCCAAAACCGATTATGCGGAGTTTGCGGGCCTAGCCTCTGTCCAATACCAAAATCAAAATACACTGTAACGGACTGACAGACGGACAAACCACATAGAAATAATAATCATTTTCAGTAAAGTAGTTATTAGAACATTTAATGTTTTTCTTTTTAATAAGTTTTTCTTTTTTTTGTGTCCATTTTCTTCCTTTGTTGAAATGCACGTAGAGTAAAATTTTTTTTATTTGATACGTTTTTTTTTTTGTTTATTCGCACTTAGTGCTAATTTTTGTTTTTGATAGTGAGATCCAAATTACCATTTTTCTACATTTCAAATAGAGCACGACGATTTCAAGAGCGTTAGAAACTTTTAGTAAATATCGAATTCTATCACAATAAATGTAACACACATGTATAACAGCCCTCACTGATAACCACTACAATAAACGGGGATTAGCCGGATAAACTGAATGTAGAAAAACAGCGACCAATAGCCACACAGAGTAATATTTCGAATATTCGAGAACAATCCCCACCACATCGCGAAATACCGTGGGAATCCGCCCTTCAAGGAGGAGATATAAGGACATGACGAGCGAGAACTCGTCACGTCGCTTTCGAGCAGTCGAGATTGAAACTTCGGTGAAATTGAGACAAGTTGTATACACAAATAATCACACTACTCCATACAGATTTATATTCAGATTGCCTGAATATCGAGTGTTCACATTTTTCAGTTTTTTTTTGCTTTGCTTTTCTTTTTGATTATTTATTTTGTTTAATTGGGCTTTCCGTTGGCTGCTTATTTTCTACAAGCAGTAAGTTTCTTTGTGTGCTCTCCTCACTATCAAAATAACCATTGCTGTTCACTGTGCTTTATTTCGAAACCTCATTCCGATTCCTTTAACCCGTAGATAGCTACAGGGGAGTCTTCGGATCCTTCCTTCGGCAGTAGTGCAACGACTTATTCGTCAGAATAAGCCCACGCAGTCATTAAGCGTTGTAATAACTCCCTTAACACCCATAAACCTACAGATTCTAGTATCAACTCGTGACATTAAGAACGGTGACCGTCCAGCCTTCGGGTGCGACACGAAACCCGCCTGAGTGTCGATGATAAGTGCTAGAATCACTTGGGTATCCTGCCTGCATGGTAATTTAATTCATCGATTTATGGTACCGAGACCCCTGAGGGAGGATCGTTTGCCGAACAGAATAGATCGCGACGATTCGAGGTATCAATCAAGATCCGCGAGTCCGCAGCAATAGCATATTTCAGATAACCAGCCAGTCAACCACGTCTACCTTCAGTAGCCCTGAGAAGGGAGAATCAACAATCCGGGAAGGCAGTATATTAGTAGGATAAGTATTTCACGGTATTAGAGCCGTGTGGCGCCCAGGGAATATTAGTAATTCATGTTCTGAATAAAAAGAGGCGTTACATAATTATTGTCGCCCGCACGTGGGGCACGACGGGGTAAAAACGCGGTTGAAATGCATTAAAAGTCGAAAGAAAAACGGAAAGATCGAAGGATAGAAGTCAAAACCGTATTCAGGCACAATGGGAGATAAAGATAAAAATAGCAATAAAACCGGAAACACAGACTCCGCGATAGAGGATTTGACAAGAGATCTTAGCTTCGGAAGCCCAGGTACGGTCAACGCCAGCGAAAAAATAGCATCAGAGATTGAAAAATTGCGAGCCGAATTTGCGACATTCAAAATAGAAATCGAAAACAAGTATCAGAATAGCCTTGAAGAACAAAATAAATTGAAGGTCGAGTTGGAGAAGGAAAAAAATGAGAAAAAGCAGATGGAACGCGACTTCAAAAGCCAATTAGAAGCGGAATTACGTGCGGCGAGGCAAAGAATGATCGATAATAGAATCGAGATAGAACAAGACACTAAGGATAAAATCGAACACACCGACAGTCAACTAAACAGAAAATTATCCGAGATCCAAACACAGATCGTGCGAAACCACGAACAATTGACTGAAAAACAAAACAAACTGATAGATCAAACGCGTACCGACGTAAACAGAGATTTAGCAAGTATGAAACAAACATTCCAAGACGAGCTAGGTACTCAGCGGTTCGACGTCGAAGACATGCTCGGGGTATTCCACCGCGAAATAGAGAAACAAGCCGAAAATAATCGAAAGAAGTACAACGAAATCGTGAACCACAACCGCGAATTAGAGGTTCGAATCAAATCCGTTGAAGACAGAACAGCAAGAAGACCCATCGGACAGGGGGGCTACCACGTGAATGTTCCCAGCTGGGAAGCGGAAATAAAAATCCCGCGGTACGAAGGAAACCAAAAAGAAAAACCGATGACATTTCTCACGCAATTAGAAGCATTTTGCGAAACTCGATGCATGAGCGAGGGCGAGCGTCAACAAATAATACGACAAAGTCTAGGCGGGATCGCACAAGAATGGTGGGATGTAGTCCGAGAACCGGCAGATACGTTTGAAAGCTTCAAACAAAAATTTACACATAAGTTCTGGAGCGAAGAAACTCAGCGAAGAGTTAAAAGAAATTTGGAGTTCGGGTCATACAAAACCGACTCATACGAAACGAGAGTAGAGTACGCGATCAGAAGGTTCCACAGCGCGCGAGATTTGAAACCGCGAATCCCGGATAGCGAAATCATTGAATGTTTGTCGAGACACTTTGATGACAGTATCCAGAGTGCAGTGCTCACACGCGGAATCCGTGACATCCAAACATTTATCACGGTTTTGGAAAAATTCGATAACGCCAGAAGACCGAATAACAATGCGAGGGAACCGGGTCAAAATCATAACATTGAAGAACCTACGCGAAACGAAAATAGAAATCAGAATAGACCAGCCGGTGTTGGCAATCATAATTCCCCATACCGACCACCGCATGCGAGGCAACCGACGAACCAAGCGTACCCTGGTACAAGGCCAAGGCCATACGATACGGATAACAGAAACAACGCGGCCCGACCGTATACAAACAGTCATCTTCAAATTGAAGAAGAAGAAAACGCTACGGGAGGCGAATTTGCGTTACCGATTTTGGGAAACTAGGCGGGGGTATGTCTGTCAATAAAACGAGTAATGAAAATAAAGTAACAATGCCGAGCCATACTCATACCCCGGAAAAGGAGATCGGTATTGTCCACACCAATACAAGCGAGATAGATTTAGAAATAGCGAAAGAAAAAAAGCGGTTAGAGAATAAGAAGTTAATTTTAGAAATTAATAGAAATAGTATTAGCGAAGTGGAAAAACTAGAGAGTAAGTTCCTTAAAAGCGCATCGTTGTTTGAGAGCCCGAGGGACTTCTTATTAAGCGATGATGAACCTGGTCTGACCAAGCCTGAGCATAATAAGAAGATCAGATGTCCTTTCATAGACGTCAAAATAAATAACGTAGACACACAAGCATTGATCGACACAGGAAGCGAAATATCCTGTATAAACGAGTACTGGTTTAATCAGCATGTCAAATGGCTAGGGAAGGTTGAGACACTGCCCGTCTCAAACACCAAACTACAAGTAGCAACAGGCACGAAACCAATTCGCATCACCAAACAAATATTTTTGCAGTTAGCGCTAAACAATCACACAGTCGATGTGATATTCCTGATAATACCGAAATTAATTCACACTTGTATCATAGGAACAGACGTTCTTGACAAATTAGAATCAAATATCGATTACCAGTCGAAACAAATCTCGGTAAAAATTAACGATGAAACGACATGTATCGAATTCACCAACCCCAACGAGGAGGGTATCGAAGCGAAGCTACTCGAATCATTCGGCATTGCGGAACACGAGGAATTACTCCGAGTTGAATCAATCCAGCGGATAAGCCCTGATGACGAGCGCTATCAATTAAAACGCGACAGTTTAGAGGCCAAGGTCGAGGGAATCACTATGCTCAACCCCGAACAAAAGCAAAGGTTCTCGAACCTATTATGGAAATACCGGACGGTATTTAGAGACATGCCAGGTCGCATCAGTGTTTACCAACACAAATTAAAAATTAATCATGAACAGCCATACCTCATACGATCGTACCCAATCCCCATGGCGTACCGCGAGGCGGCCGGAAACGAAATTCAAAGAATGCTAGAATTCGGGATTATACAACGCTCAAATAGTCCGTATGTTAACCCACTAGTCGTAATACCGAAGAAAAATAAAACGGTCAGAATGTGCTTAGACGCGAGGCAAATTAATAGCATCATGGAACCGGATTATGAATGCGCGCAACCTGCTGAAATCTTATTCCAACGGTGTCAAAACGTGAAATACATGTCGAGTTTAGATCTCACGGCCAGCTTTTGGCAAATCCCACTCTCACCGGAGAGTTGTCGGTACACGGCATTTCTGTACAACTCGATTTGTTATGAGTTCACTGTAACCCCATTCGGATTAAAGACCAGCCTAGCCAGCCTTGTCCGCGGCCTTGACTTAGTGTTGGGGGAGACGACAGAGTTTACAATCACGTTTGTGGACGACCTATTGTGTGTTTCACCTACATTTGAAGACCATCTGTCTCACATCGAACGGGTGTTACAAAAATTCGAAGAACACAATGTCACACTTAACTTCGATAAATCCAAATTCTTTCAAGAAGAGATCGACTTCTTGGGGTATACATTAACCACGGAAGGCATCAAGCCTCAAAAAGATAAACTTCAGGCGATCCAAAATTATCCTACCCCGAAAGATGCGACGGCAGTTAGGAAATTCTTAGGATTCGTAAACTTCTACTCACGATTTTCTAGCAAATACGCACATACGACAGTTGAGTTACTAAAACTGATTCAGAAAGACGCAAAATGGGAATGGGGAAAATCACAAGCAGAAGCATTTCAGCGAGTAAAAGACCTGTTTTGCGAGACAGTCATACTGCGATATCCAAAACCCGGAGAACCATTCTTTATGCAAACAGATGCGAGCGATTATGCGATCGGCGCGGTCCTGTTCCAAATCAATAAAGAAGGTGAACACGAAGTCATTGCGTTTGCGAGCCGAACCCTCAAGGGAGCCGAAATAGGCTACTTTACGACAGAAAAAGAACTTCAGGCAGTAGTTTGGGCATTAAATAAGTACAGAACATATGTACTGGGCGCGAAGATAACAATTATCACGGATCACAAAGCCCTGTCGTTCTTGAAAACCTGTCGACTGATAAACGCGAGGCTGACCCGCTGGGTAATCCTGATCCAGGAATACGGATTAGAAGTCGAGTATTGTAAAGGTAGCGAAAACGTA